>CAKNWU010200886.1:0-13376 GCA_932072015.1 Andricus quercustozae | reverse complement strand
ATTAGATAAGGTATGAGATTATGATATTAGATTTATGATATTAGATAAGGTATATAGATATAGATAAGGATAGTTTTTTCTTCTTAAAAAATCGTATTGCTTATATCTGTCCATGATTGAAAAAGGTGAATAGTCGCAATTTCCAAATGAGAAATTTTAATTCTAAAAGTTTGTTTCTAACCCAGGAACTTAAAACTGAAAATGACTCTTTAATAATAAAGGCAACAATATTCTTTTCTTAACGTTTTGAACAAATGTTTTAAAATTGAAAAAGGACGAAGGAAAATTAAATTATTTTTTAAAAAATTAATTTAAAATAAAAAATTTGTCTTAAGATTCCTCGGAAAATTTGTAATGGTTTTTTATTTTACAACCTTTATTTGAAGAGAATATTTTTTACAAAATTCAAAACATTACAAAACAGTTCCAAAATTATCAACAAAGTATTTGGAAGATTTAACGGCAATTTTCGCAATTTTTTCAAAATTTCAGGAAAAAGTCGAATCATTTTAAAAGATGTTTAGAAGTTTTTAAAAAAATTCAAAAAATATTTAAACTATGATTCTTAATTTTTTTAAATTATTTTAAGAGAATATTTAAAAAGATTTCCAAACATTACTAAATATTTCCAAACTTGCAAAAAATGAATCAAGAAGGTTTAAAAATTTGTTTAGGAATTTAACTCGAGTCAGTTTAAAATATATTTCGAAATTTTTGGAATATTAAAGAGATTAAATAATAAATATATTTTAAAAAATTTCTTTGAAATTTTTTAGATACTTTTTCGACATATCTTCATGAATAATATCTTATATATATTTATAATATCTTATAAATAATAATCTTCAAAAATGTTTCTGAATTTTCTCGAGAAACCTAGGAATATTATATTTATATAACATTAAAGCTGCTGAATAAAAAAAATGAAAACATAAATAGTTATTCAAATTTTTTATTTTTTATTAAAAAATATTTTTTCCTTCAAATTATAATTTGCCTGCAAATTTTCTTTATACTGCACTGATAAAATGTTGATAGAAATTTTATCATTTTTTATTACCACTGCAAATGTTTGGTTCAAACTAAGAATCTTTGTTTGGCTGAGGATTCAAACATTTTGATGGAAATTAATCTTTTTTTATGAATTAAAATATTTTTGATTTAAAACTAAAAACATTTTTTAGTTTAATTATCAACTATCACATTTTTTTGTAAATTCATCTTTTCTTGAAAATTTAATCTTGGTTAGAAATCTAACTTTTTGGTTCAGGATTTAACTTTTTTGTTTCAAAATTAAACTACTTGGCTAAAAGTTAAACTACCCTGTTGAAAGATCATTTTTTTTTGTCAAAGATTCATAATTTTAATTGAAAATTTGTCTTTTTAAATAATGTTCAAAAATCTTTTTAAAAAATGTTCAAAAATCTTTTTTAAGTTTATTTTAAATGTAATTTATCCATGAAAAATTTCATTTGAAAGTTTCTTGGAAATCGTAAAATCTTAAAAAAATTTCATCATTTTCCTCAAAAAAGAAAAACAATTTTTGTTGAAATTAGCCAAGTTTATTGAAGCTCATTTCGGTCGAAAGTGTAATTAAAATAAGATATGTTAATTATTATTTGTTTTATAGAATACCTGCAAGATCTGGAAGATTCATAAAATTTTGCAAAAAGTTCTGGAAAAACTGAAAAATCATGGAATTTGGAAAAAAATTACTGGATTTTTTTTATTCAAAGATTAATGTCAAAGACTATTGATCAAAGTCTTAATGATTATTTTAGTACATGCCGGCGACAAATGGTACAAAATAAAAAAATGTTATTGAACATTATTTTTTTGTTTTTGAAAATTCAATTATATATTATTTAAATTCGTTGTTTTTTGGTAGAAAATAAATCTTCTTGTTTGAAAATTCGTTTTTTGTATCCAAAATTCAACTACTATTTCGTAAAGAATTTATTTTTGTGGTTGAAAATTTACCTGTATTTTTTCAAATTCAGTGTTTCACGAGAAAATTGATCTCCTAGGTTAAAAATTCATCTTTTTGATTGAAAATTTACGTGTTTTTTTTTTAAATTCGTTGCTTAATAATTGAAAATTTAACTATTTTATTTTTGCTTTAAAATAATTGCTCTTTTTTAGTTATAACTTCAAATATTTGGTTGAAAATTTAAATATATTTCTTTCAAATTTGTTGTTTTTTTAGTAGAAAATTAATTTTATAGGTTAAAAATTCATCTCTTGATTGAAGATTGAACTTTTTTTTGAAAATTCTTTGTTTATTGGTTGAAAATTTAACTATTCTTACAACTTATTTTTGATTTTTTTCTCGGAATTCTTAAAAAGTTTCTAAACTGGCTGTTCGAAATCTTCAAAAATCTACACTTTGTTTTAATTTTTTTTTCTAAACCTTCTGTACTCAAGAATTATTTTTGAATCCTTTGAATACTTTTAAATATCACTTAAAGTTGCTCGATTTTTCAGTAATATTATAACTCTGCAAAATTTCGAAATTTTGTTTAAATCTTAAAATATTCTAAACTTTGAAATGTTAAATTTTTGTTTATTTTAAAAAAAATTTATCAATTAAAAAATTTGACTTTAGAGTTTCACGGAAATCGTTAAATCTTAAGAAATTATTTTCATTTGCCCTGGCAAAAAATCATCGTTTGTTGAAATTGGCAAAATTTATTGAAGCACAAATCGGACGAAAGGCTAATTATAACTAAGTAAGTTTGTTATTATGTATTTGTTTTACAAAAAACATGGAAGACCTGAAAGTCATGGAATTTATAAAAAAATCTGGAAAAATCATGGAATTTCGAAAAAAAAGTAATGAACGTTTTTTATTCAAAGGTTAACTTGAAAGACTGTTAATCAAAGTCCTAATAATTATTTTAATACATTATGGCGAAAAATGGTGGAAAATTTTAAATTTGTATTGAAAATTACTTTAACTACAGTTTAAATATATATTTTTTTATTTCGTTGTGTTTTGGTAGAAACACAATCTATTATCAAAAATTGTTTTTTTTTAGTTACAAATTCAACTATTTGGTTGACAATTTAGATACATTTTTTCCAATTTTTTTTTCTTGGCAGAAAATTAATTTTCAAGGTTAAAAATTCTTCATTTTGATTGAAAATTTAACTATTTTTTTTAACTTCGTTGTTTTTGGTTAAAAATGTAACTATTCTATTTGCTTCGTTATTGTTTGAATATTTATCTAATAATTTATTGATATCTTTTTTATTAATTATGATTAATTAAAAAAATTTCTTTCAAATTCGTTGTTTTTTGGTAGAAAATTAATTTTTAAAGGCAGGAAATTCATATTTTTCATTCAAAATTTAACTATTTTGTGAAAATTCGTTATTTTTGGTTTGAAATACACATATATAACTATTCTATTTACTTTTTTATTGGTTAATAAATTATCTTCTTAGTTGAAATTTTTTTTTTAATTTACTCATTTACTTACTTATGTATTTAATCTCTCCCATTTACGGGTTTGAGGACCTCCGCTCCCTGTACATATATTTACATTCCATCCTTAATCTAACTTAACCGATGCTTATATTCTATTGTTTCGCCTTACTCATAATAATAACAATTATCTTAATTCTATAAATGAGCGATCTTCCAGGGCTTCCGATTCCTCTTACCATAAGAAAAATGTTTTCCACGATTTTTAAATGTACTATTTACTGTCCTTCAATACGATTATCCGTTTGGCTCTGCCCTGTTCCCTTGCTTTCTCTTAATTCTTCTAAATTCTTCATCCACATCACTCCCTGTCCACTACCATCAAAAATCCATCTTACACACTCATCCACACTCAACTGTCCATCTTCCTCTCCTGTACACCTCTCTAACACATGCGCCCATGACTCCATTTCGTATCCACATACTCTGCACAGATTGTCCTCTTCATCCATCCAATATCTGCAAGCTATCACTCCTTCTCCCATTCTAAACCGTACCACCCTATTCCACTTGTTTTCCTTTTTTAGTTTTTGCAAATATTCTGGTTCCGTCAACCCTTTGACCATCATATACTATCTATTGTACCTCGAATCCATAATCTTTCTCCATCTCTCTTCTCCTTGTCTTACTAATAGCTCTAATTCTATGTTCTGCCAGTCCAAAGCCCCTTCTTGTATATCATAAACCCTCTTCATTGTTGTCCTCTCTTCCTCCCATTTCGAATTTCCTAAATTGCCTCTCGCCTCCTTATTCCGAACCTCATCCAAGCAAACTTGTGCTATTCTGATCCCCTCTCCCCTTTTCAGCTTCTCTTCAAACCTCCAGGCTCTCTTAATTTGTCTAGTTACCATTTTTTCCCTTCCTAATTCTTCCCTTAACATGTGTCCTGGGCAACTCTAACTAACCCCCATTACCCATCTCAGAAATCTCTCAAGCATGCTTTCCACTTTCCTGTGTTCCTTCCATCCCCAGACCTCCACTCTGTAACACAACACCGCCCAAACCAACGCATCAAACAACAAAACCCACATTGTCCAATCGTCATTGAACTTTCTCTTTCCTATACCCCATACTCGGCTCATTACTTTACTCGCACATTCGATTCTTTTCCTCACCTGCGCCTCGTTTCCCTCTCCTGCCTCAAACCAAAAACCTAAGTAACCGAACTCCTCCACACTCTCCACTATTTGTCAGTTCTTTTGTTCCCACATACTCTTCAAAAATTCTCATCATTAAGTTCGCGTATGCTAGAGAGTATAGTTTGATATTACCCAAAATCGTTCCCCCTTTCCCTTTCTCCTTTAGCTTCTCCTCTAAGTCTGCCAGCAGCATATTAAAGAGTAGCGGGCTCAACGGGCACCCTTGCCTTAGACCTCTTCCTGTCCAGAAGACCTCCCCTTTCTTCCCCCCTATCTTCACCCTAATCCTGGTTTCAGTAAAAATTTCCTTTATCCTTTGTACCAGCCCTTCCTCTATTCCCCTCTCTTTTATTGCCTGCCATAGCACTTTTCTATTCACTGAGTCAAAAGCTGCTTTAAAATCTACGAACAAGGCGTCTAATTTCCCTCTCTTTCTCCCTAAATTTCTATTAACCAAATAGTTGAGTACGTAAATGTTATCTATTGTCCCCATCCCTTTTCTAAGTCCCGTCTGATGGTGTGGGATACTTAGTTTCTCTTCTGTCTGACTCTCTAATCTTTTTCTTAGAATTTCTAGGTATATTTTATACCCCACTGGCATGAGAGCGATCCCTCTGTACTCATCTACCTTCTTGCCCTCCCCTTTCTTGACAAGCGGTACCACCCGCCCTGTCATCCACTCCTCCGGCCACCCTTCTCCTTTGCAGACCTTGTTGCAGATCTTCCACATCCCTTCCCTAACCCCTACTCTTCCATACTTTATCGCTTCGTTCTCCATACCATCCTCTCCTGTAGCCTTGATTCCTTTAGTCCATCTATTGCCTCATCCACTTCTTCTCTTTGTTATTTCGTTCCCTTCCTCCATTTCTTCCTGGATTATCCTGCTATTTTCCCCTTTGATCCTATTTTGTTCTCCCCCTAACAGACCCTTGAAATTGTCCGTCCACTCACCCATTTCTATTTCTTCATTGACGCCCTTCCTTCCTCCTATTTCTCTATTTATCACATCCCAAACCCTACCTTCTTTGATCGCGTTTTCTACTTCTTCCTTGTATTTCTCCTTTCCCTTTTGCTTTTTACTTTGCAGCATCCTCCCATGTTCTCTTTTTCTCCTGTTAGAATCCGCCTTCTCTATTTCTCCTTTCCTCCATTTTCTTACACACTCTTTCATTCTCTCTTTACACTCCCTGCATTCGTCGTCCCACCAGCCTCTTTTTCCGTCTTCTCTTTCTTCTTTTGTACGTATCTCATCCCTTGCCTTCTCAATCCCCTTTCAACCTTTCAATTAACGAGTCTACTCCCTCCTCTTTTTCATACCTAACATTCTCCTTTTCCTTTTATTGTTTAAACTCTTTTAATTTACCTACCTCCCAGGCTCCCATTTTCGTTTTCCTTTCTCCCCCTCTTTCCTTTCTCCCTCTGCCACGCTTAGGGACACCACTTTTCAGTGTAGCTATTACCGGGAAGTGCTCGGACCCTATCTCATTCCCCACATTCATACTGCCTATCATATTCCTCTCCCTTACCTATGAATGTGATCTCTCCTTTCTCATCTACTTTCATATTACCATTACATATAAACCATCCTGTTTCTCCTATTACGTCTAGTAGCCTCCTCCCCTCTCGGTCTGTCTCCCTATGTTTGGAACTCCTTATATAGGCCTCCTTTTCTTTATCCCAATTACGCCCCCTTGCTCGCCAATCCAGGCATTCAAGTCACCTCCTATTAAAACCAATTCTTCTTTCTTTTCCTCCATCCACCTCCTTATTACTCTCCAGCCTTCCTCTTCCCCTCTTCTTCTATATATAAAAACCACCGCTATTTTGACTTTTCCCATTAAAATCCTTCTTACCATTGTTCCATCCTTTTCCTCCCTGTCCTCCCCTGTTCTCCCTCTTACTGCCAATTCTTTCCTCACCCCTGATACCATATAGCCCATACCTCTGCCTTTAACGTGTTCCTTTCTTGCTTCTTGCATTCTCCACACATAACCTGTAGGTAACATCCTTTTCATCCCTTTCCAGTCCTTCTCATCCGCCCAGTTTTCACTCATCATAATCACATCCCTCTTTTCTAACTCCCGCCAAAATCCTTCATTCTTGTTCTTCAAGCCTGACACATTCCAGAAAGCTATTTTCACGTTTTTATCTTCCCTTCCCTCACCTATCCTCCTCACTTTTTTCCGCCTTGCTGTTTGGAAACCCCTCTTCTTGATCTCTAAACTCTTTTGGATCTTCCTTTTTCCTACCTTTCTCTACTCTTTTCCCCTTTTTCCTTATTTCTTCTACTTCTTCGTCCCAGAACCATTCCTCCCCATTTATCCATAATCTGTCTCTCTATATCCATAACATGCGCCCGTTTTTCCTCTCTACCCATGCCCTCTGCTTCATTTGCCATCTCCTTTTCCTCTCCCTCCATGTCAGATCCTCTTCATCTCTTTCCCTTCTTCCTCTTAATACTTTTTTCCCTCCATAATTTTCTTTTTCTCCTCCTCACTCCCTATTTTTACTAGAAACATTCCTTCTTTCCCTTCATTCGTTCATCCTATTCTCTTAACTCCTTCTACCCTTACCTGAATCCCAATATCTCTCAAAAGATTTTCGATCTCGGCTTCCCCAGTTTCACTCTCCACTTTCAACCCTTTTACTACTACGTTTTTCTTCCTTCTCACCCTTTCTTCCCCTTCCAATCTTCTTTCACTTTCATTCATTCTTTTCCTCAAATCTTTCATTCCCATTTCGCAAGTTATCTCTCCCTTTTACTATTCCCGCACTCTCTGTTTCCTTCCCTTCATGCTTATTCCTGATTTCTAAATTGCTTACCCGTTCTTCCAACTGTTTCATCTCATTATTTCTCTGTTCGTCAACCTCTCTCTGTCTATTCTCGATGCTCACAAGTTTACCTTGTCTTTTTCCTCTTTCCCGAGTTTATCCCACTCTTCCCACTCTTCCCACTTTTCTCTTACTTTTCTCACTTCCCATCTTACGTCTTTACTCTGCCTATTCATATCATCCAGTCTTCTCCTTGTTTCCTCTCTAAATCCTTTTATGAGGGCTTCAAATTTCTCAAACATCCCCCCATCCCCCCTATCTCTTTCTGTGTTTTTCTTTTAATCTTAACTTTCTTGTTTTCCTTGTCTCTTTCTGAATCATCGTCCCCTCCCTCTCTTTCTTTTATCTTCCCCTTCACTACTAGTCGCGCTCACCTTTTTTTGCCATTCATCCAGACTCCTATTTGAACGCGGGCTACCTAGCTTGTTCAGCCGTTGCAAGTTTGAGGGTCTCCCGCGTTTACGGCCCGTGCCTGGTTCATCTCTCGCTGCCATCCCCTCCCTGGTCGCTGTCTCGAACCCACTTGAACCTCTCTTCACCGCTGCTGATACTGTAGTCAACCTCCGCGTTCCCCCCACTAACCACCAGGGATGGGTACGTATAATACATCACGTATATTACATGGTTTTCGACATATATATTACTACGTATATTACGTCCTTAGTTTTCTACAAATTTATTTTACATTTGCTCACGTGACTATATGGGCGGGATTTTTGAATTCGTTTTTCTAAAAATGCTCAATTGACTTACAGAAACAACTAATATTGAGCAATTAATTAATTATTCGTAATTATTTATCACTTTCCTGAACAAATTAGTTTGAAAAAATAATATACATGTTTATCATACATGTTTATCGTACTTTATCATCCGCAACGTTTTCGTGCATGTGGAACACAAGCATAAGTACGAAAACATGATAGTCTAACCTATAAGTAATCGTTCGCGGGCTTGCAAACTACTGTTTTCTCATTATAAGAAAAAAAATGAAATGAGGCGGTAGGGCAAAACATAAATCTTGGGCTGATTTGTCATTTCTGATGAAAAAAGAAGACGGCAAAAACGTTACCTTGTGCTGCGTGTTCAATCGCGTATTAAAAAATACTTCGGAAGAGAGGTTAAAAACTCACAGGTAAGTTGTTAACGTTCTTATATTTCACAATAATGAAAGTATTTTCCGCAATAATAATAGACTACTTTTTTCTACAGGAAAAATTGCATAATCACTGTAGAATATGAGCACCAAATTGATCTCGAGAGAAGTTATAATGTTGGCCAGGAAGACAGTTCAAGGATGAGTTTTCAGTTGAATGAAAGCAACGCAGAAATTGCTCAGGAAATTGGTCTAATAAACAACAATTCCGTGAGTAAATTTTTTCATTATTGCGCAGATCAAATGCGAATTTGAAGGTTAAAAATTCAGTTTAAGAATTACCAATAAAAGCCATTATAGGTTTAGTATGATAAAGAGAAAATTTGAAATGAAAAACAAATTAGTTACTAAATTTTTTATTACAACATAATGATGATTATCTGCAGGAAAAGGTAACTGGCATTAGTTATTGCTTTAATCAATTATTTTTAAAGACACTGAGAGATGTTTTTAAAAAACTGCCTTCTGTTTTGAATTTTTCATACTTAAAGCATCTTTTGTTGAATTTTTTAAAGGAATGAAGATATTATATCTTCTTTGAATAACCGTTGAGCTATGTTGTTAAATTATCGTTTTTTCTTTTGCTGAAAATTAATTTTTTTAGCTAAAAATTCAACTATTCCAATTGAAACTATTTTGCTGAAAATTTTTTCGTTTTTTTTTTGGTTGAAAATTAATTTTTTTAAACTGAAAATGTAACTGTTTGAGTTGAATATTCTATTATTTTAGTTAAAAGTTCATTTCTTTAGTTGAACATTAATTTTTTACAAATTTAACTGTTCAATTTTTGGTGAAAAAATTACCTTTTTCAGTTGAAAATTCGTCTTTTTTGGTAGAATTTAATCTTCTCGATTGAAAATAACATTTTTATTGATAAAAATTTAATAATGCTAGTTTAAGATTCATCATTTTAATTGAAAATACATATTTTTGGATTAAAATTAATCTATTCCAGTTGAAGATTCATAATTTTAGTTGAAAATTCATGATTTTTATTGAAAATATGTATTTTTTGTTGCAAAATTAATTTTGTTACTGGAAATTAAACTGTTCCATGTTTGGTTTGAGAACATATCTATTTTAGTAAAGAATTCAACAATTTGGTTAAAAATTCTGTTCTTTTTTTCGAAAATGGTACAGTGCTATTATTTTTGAAGATAAATCACTTATTCGTTCGGACGGAAAATCTGAAATCATCAAAACACTGCCAAAGAAAATAAAAAATTTTTCTTCATGTAAGATTTTATTGGTTGAAGAAGGGAGTGATTAGAGGTAGAATTTCCCAGGATAATTTAGGCAACATTTTAAACTAGAATATTTTTTAATATTTTGAAATATCACTAGCCAAAGTCTAATTTTGCAATTTCGTATCACACTTACTCCTATCGACCATACATAACAACTTAAACTTTTGTCGATATATTGTACGTTATTCAAAAGTTGATTTTAGAAGAATGAATTTAAATTTTATTATGGTTTCATCATTGTCTGTCATAGAATTTTTTTTATATTCATTTTACAAAATAATAATTTTATTGCATTTACATAATATGCTTTCAGATCGCTCAGTTGAAGAATTTCGCTTGTTCAGATACGATCGACACCAGTTTGAATTCTAGTAATACCAACAGTGTATTGAATAAAACTCAATGTCAGCCTCAACGTCAGCGTCAGCGAACAATTAAATCTTTCATGGACAATGTCGGCTATCAAGAGAAAAAAGATATCGACATTGCTTTTGCAAATTTTCTGTTTGGTTGTAATGTTCAGCCTGAAGGAGCGGATTCAGATCATCTTAAAGCTTTTCTTAAGCTACTGCGCCCGGCATATATTCCACCAGAATGCAAGGAAATATCTACTGCTCTTTTGGACACTGCATTTGATTTTCTACGTATATTACGTCGTTTATGTATTATACGTAGAAAACCTCCAGTGACATGTCACAACCCATCACTGGTCGGACGTAATTTACGCGGGCGGAACTGCATTCCCAAGTGGATATTTGCAACTGGCTGGGTACCGCGCCAGTACTGCTGGTCGGATATCGGTGCTGGCGCGGTACTGGTATATTACCGCATGGAAAACGGCTGGGTACTGGCATTAGTACCAAATGTCACTCGGCTGGGAGTTGTCTGTCGGTACTGGGGCGGTACTGGAAATGGTATTATGCCTGTACCTAAAGTCTGCACTGCCGCGGTACTGGAAATGATATTATGCCTGTACTGCAAGTCTGTACTGGCGCGGTACTGGCATTAATACAAAATGTCACTCGGCTGGGAGTTGTCTGTCGGTACTGGGGCTGTACTGGAAATGGTATTATGCCTGTACCTAAAGTCTGCACTGCCGCAGTACTGGTACAGATAAATAAATTTGCAAAAAAATTGTTTTATATATAATAATTGCACTTGATTTATTTGTGAAATTATGGAATTGCAGACACGGTCACTTACAAACATAATCGCACGCACAACGCTATGAAAAATCGCCCCCGATGGGGATTCGAACACTACCTAAACTACCTAAATCTAAACCGCACCTCTAGCTAATTACGCTAATGTTCCGGATGGATTTTGTCGAAAAAATTTCAGCCAAGCTTTTTCGCTGAAAAGCCAGGGCTAACGGAGGAATATTTTTTTGTTTTACACAATTTACATGAATAGGTGAATCTAAAAATGCGTAATGATATTTAAATGAATTAATTTAAATTTTAATACTTAAATGTTTAATTTAAATATTCATTTCATTAGTGACTTCTGTTCAAACTGTAAAGCTGCAAAATTTAAAGGATTTATCACTTTCAGACGTATTATAAGTAAAAAATATTTAAATTTTAGTACAATTTTCCAGCATAAAAAAATAAAAAAATAATAATAATTCCAGTTAAAAAAATTGGGGTAAGCTTCCGAAAAGGGTGTATCTCCGATTTTCTTCGGGCTCCGTATAATTATGTATTTTGACCCAAGTGGAAATTTACAACTGGCTGGGTACCGCGCCAGTACAGCCGGTCGGATATCGGTGCTGGCGCCGTACTGGTATATTACCGCATGGAAAACGGCTGGGTACTGGCATAAGTACGAAATGTCACTCGGCTGTTAGTTGTCTGTCGGTACTGGGGCAGTACTGGAAATTGTATTATGCCTGTACCTAAACTCTGCACTGCCGCGGTATCGGAAATGATATTATGCCTGTCCTTCAAGTCTGTACTGGCGCGGTATTGGCATTAATACAAAATGTCACTCGGCTGGGTCTTGTCTGTCGGTACTGGGGCGGTACTGAAAATTGGTAATATGTCGGTACCGAAAGTCTGTACTGGCACGGTCCTGGCATTAGTTTTTCTCAAACTTTCCACTTTTTGCCCACTTTTCAATTAGAGTCAGGTAATAATTAATTCAAGCTAACAAACATAATGATTTAAACAATTTATTATTGTTTTAACAATTTTCTCTTAGAATTGAGTTAGAGAGTCGCAGTTTTTTTTTAATTTTTCAACTTATTTTCAACTTTTCAGTTCGATTGAAGCAATAAATAATTAAATTCAACAAAACTAATTGCTTAAACGATTTATTATTCATAATAATATTCTCTTAAATTAAAATAATTCTGAAAATTAGCAGTTTTTCTCAAACTTTCAACTTTTTGTCCACTTTTCAGTTATATTGGTGCAATTATAAATTAAATTCCACAAAAATAATTTTTTAAACAATTTATCATTATTTTTAAAAAAATGTTCGGGCAAATAGTGAAATTTTCAACCAAAAAAATTAATTTTCTATAAAAAAAATATATGTTCTACAAATCAACGTAGATTTAAAAAAATTCTTAATTCGGCTTCCAGCCAGCACTTGGGTCAGTACTGGGACAATAGTAAACCAGTACTGCGCCAACACTCGGCAAAACTCCTAAGTCGGCTTCTAGCCAACACTTGGACTCCATGCTGGGGCAGTACTAAACCAGTATCGGGCCAACACTCGACAGAACTCCTAAGTCGGCTTCTAGCCATTACTTGGAATTCACACTGGGGCAGTACGAAACTAGTACCGCGCCAACGCTCGGCAAAACTCCTTAATTTGGCTTCGAGCCAGCACTTGGATTCAGTACCGGGCCAGTACTAAACCTGTAATACGCCAACACTCGGTAGAACTCCTAAGTCGGCTTCTAGCCAACAGTTGGACTTCATACTGGGACAGTACTAAACCAGTACCGCGCCAACGCTCGGCAAAACTCCTTAATTTGGCTTCCAGCCAGCACTTGGATTCAGTACTGGGCCAGTACTAAACCAGTACTGCGCCAACGCTCAAAACGGTACAGTTGATCAGCACTGCCATTGCTCCTCGTTTGCAAATGGCGTGGTACTATGCCGTTCGTAAGATCCGGCATAAGTCCGACTTTTCCGCATGGGTTTGAGAGAATTTAATAATTAAAATAACCTCTTATAAAGCTGTTCAATCGAAAGTAAAAATTTTGCGAAATGTTTACTTTGTCAAAAAGTTTTTAAAAACACAGGTTATAAGCGACTAAAGGCCCACAGGTATGTAAAGAAATATCTTTTTATCAAACATTATTTATTTAAAAAATTAATTATTAACTATTCAATTTAATATCTGAAGATTTCTCGGAGATTTCAAGATAACATTATATCATAAGATTATATTTAATTATTAATGTCATTCGAAAATAATAATGGAGCCCTTACAAAACTGTACTACAGGGATGACTACAGGATAACTACAGCCGAGTACTACAGAATTACATTGGTATACTA
>CAKNWU010200846.1:0-11342 GCA_932072015.1 Andricus quercustozae | reverse complement strand
AAAGAACGTAGTTGCTGAGAACTGAACCCAGATTTGCACCCCTAGGGCGTGCGTCTGTTGGATCTCGCGCTTCGCACTCGGATATTTATTCTTTGCAACTTGGAATGATTGAATGAAACTTTGTCAAAAAGATATCTTTTAGATCCCAGTATCTACATGCGTCTTCATATTCTGATTTTTCTATTTAATTAAGTATAGTTAAAGATCAAGTTGCTCAAAGCTCTGTAGGCGTTGAGGTACACATTCTCATCGCGACACCCTATCTCGCGTTGTTATGCTAAAAATACGATTTTGTGTTCATATTATCTTTGATGGATAAAACAAAATATCCTACAAGTCTTCTTTTAGATGTTTCACGTATATTTCGTCTTTTGGCGTAATATTGGAATTTTCGATTTCTTCATATCAATTTTTCAATAAATAAATTAAAAACGAGATGTTCTGTCAAAAAATGGTAACAAGAAATATTGTCGGAATTTCTAAACGCTGAAATTCCTCCAAAAACTATTCCTCATATTTCGCGTCGTTTATTGGCTCAAAATTGGAATTTTCGTCTTTTTTCATAGTATTTTCGATGAATAAAACCAGAAGTACAAGTCCTATCAAGAAATGTTTAAAATAAATTTCTGAGGACTTTTTGAAAGCTAAAATTCCTTGTTAAAATTTGTATCCTTATCCTACGCCGTTTAGTTAAAAATTTGAATTTTCGATTCTCTGCATAGTACTTTCGATAAATAAAACCAGAATGACGAGTCATTTTAAAAAATGGTTAAAAGAACTTTTATAGGACTTTTCAAAAGCTATAATTGCTCTTTGAAACATCTTTTCGTATTTTGCGTCGTTTGGTTCGAAATTTGAATTTCTTGGTGTCTTTCGGACAATTCTAATACTTTCTCAATCATTAATGATGAGAATGTAATCAATTATAACAAATTTGTATCTTTTTTTTTTGCTTGAACAACTTTTGTCTATCAATTTTTTTTTGGTACCTTTTGTAGATTTTCCAAAAATTTTTCATGTTTATTTTTAATGTCATTTTTTAAGATTACACTGATAGAAATGAATAAGTGGTACAACAATATTTATGATTAAATTAACCCTATTTTATTGCTGGTATAGATACAGCCATACAGGATGTCTGTGTTGGCCATCCGATTCTTGTTGCTTACGAAAGTAGACGCACAGGCGCGATCAAGATGAGCCTGTTGTAAACAAAACAAAGCGACTGAGGTAAATCAGTTATACAAAGGGTATTGCTGAACTACAACATTTCAGTAATAGTTCCCTCAAGCAAGTGTTAAATAGAATTACACATTTCCTACAATAGCAACACATATATTACATTTTTATACCACAAATATAAGTAACTTGTATTTACCATATTTCAGTAAGTGCATTTCGTACTCTTTATCATTGAAGTACACGTATTATATTATAAATATACTCGTAATTTTTCAACCCACGATCATATGGTTAAATCAACTTTACCATTTCTATAAAACGAAAACTACGCATCCTGTCAAAAAATGATTTGTAAATAATTTGTATATGTGTTTTAGGTGCACAGTTTTTGTTTACTAATTGAATTTTCGATTTTTGAAGAAAATTCAAAAAGTTATTTAAAAAAACTTTTTTTGATTTTCGATTGATTTTCAGAATTTTGTAAATGCTGTAACTCTGATAATTTTCTTTTTATCGAAAGAAGTCTTGAGGATCAATTGTTCCGCTTTCTGAGTACTACGAATAGACATACATAAAATGTTTAAATCTTTAAAAAAATGGTATCCAAAATTTTGAAAATTCTCTCAATTTTTTGTATTTCTATGCAAAATGGCTGGTTAACGAACTCGTTCTTTCTTTTAGGACCTAAAAAAAGTGTAAGAAAGTTCGAATTGATCCGATAATTTTTTCGAGAGACATCGTGTTTACTGACGGACGTAATTTTAATTTAATATTATAAAAATTAAAGGATATGTAGAGAAGCTACATATTATACATTAAATTTGCTATTCCACAATTATATATTCACGTGCCACAAAATATGTAGAATAACATTTAAGAAAACTGTTTTTTTTTCGCACAAAAAGTGAGAAAAGGCTAGGGTAATACCAACATCGAAATGAAAGTAAATTCTAATCCTATTTTCCAAAATTGTTAATCTCAAAAAGATAAAAAAATGTTGTCAAGACAATTTTTTTGATGAGGCGCATATTTTTCGTTTTAATCGTGAAAAATTTTATTATTATTATATCATGAAGCCATTTCCCTTTCAGGGTAGGCGTGACTCACTCGGTTGGAAAGTAGTAGTGTTGGGAAGGAGGTATAGATTTTTTAGATTGATCTAGAATTTTCGTGTTATTTATTTAAATAACACGTTCGTTCCGCAAGACTTCTCCGACAACGGTTGCTGATCAATATTTCTAGTGATCACCCCAAGTGAAGAGCTTCACAAGGATGTTATGTGAGGTTCCTCACTCGGGCCCATTAGGATCCAAAGTCTTTTGTTTCAGGCTTCATTCACTCTACTCACATTCTTTTTATCAAGTATTTGTCGCCACACTTTTCTGTCCTCGCATACTTCTCTAGCTTCCTTCACATCCATGCATTTTTTCATGGAAGCTCTCCTGTTTCTATGGCTTCTTATGTCTTTTCGGATTAAGGTCTCATTCACACATTCTAACCATTCTTTCCGCGATCTGCCTCTTGGCATACTTCCATTTACTTTACCTTTATACACTTGTTTCGTTAGACGTTCATGTGTCAACTATTGTCTCTGTTGCACCACATTATTTGAGGATTATTTCGCTTGTTATTTGTCCATCAGTGTTTTCACGAAGATTGTGCGCAGAGGTTTCATGCCAATCGCATTAATTTTACTCTTATCCTTTTCTTGACAGTTCCATGTCTCGCTACCGTATAGCACAGTCGGTACAAATATAGAATTATGTATTGCCATCTTAGCTTTTCTTGTTATATTTTTACTTCTGAGAATGGACCCTGCTCTATCGATAACCTTCCGACCCTCGTTTATGCGCCTATCTAACTCCCCATCTATCTTCCCATCACTAGTGAATAGGCTACCTAGATACAAGTACTTACTAACTTGTTTTAATCTTTCATCATTTAGGAAAATGTTGCATATTGTTTTCAAACCTTTTCCATCAAACACTATGATTTTTGTTTTATTTATGTTAATTTTGAGGTCCATGTTCTTCATGCTTGTATTTAGTTTGCTCAACATTCTTTGCAACTCTTCGATTGATTCTGCTATAACAACCTTGTCATCTGCGAAAGCTAACCCACGTACCCTCACTGTCTCGAGATCTACACCTTCTTCGTCGAAGAGGGCCATTCTTAGACACTTATCCATAAATATGATACATAGCCATGAGGACATAACGCATCCTTGTTTCACGCCTTGCATAATATCGAACCAGTCACTCAGTTTCCCATTAACCCTTACACTCGCTTTACTGCCTGCATATATTGTTTGTATTTCTTGTAGGAGCCTTCCATGGACTCCGCACCCTTTAAAGACTTCCCAAAGTTTACTTCTATTTACCTTGTCAAATGCTTTTTCTAGATCAACAAACACACAAAAAATAAAAAATTCCATTTTCCGGTCAAACTATGCAAGAAAAAAAAAAAGAATAAATAAAAATTGTTCACCGAAAAAATATCTACAAATTTTCTAAACATTTTTTGATAGGACGCATAGTTTTTTTTTTAATCGTAAAAAATTGTATTATTTATTATGATTATTATTTCCTGAATTGATCCCGTTGCGTCCCCTTAGAGCCCAAGCGTGAACCTAAAGCCCTCTCCATACGGCGAGAATCGCAGCCACGTTATTGACCGATATTTCTGATTCACTGATTCAGTTACTGCCCGTGAGTGTTACACGTTTCCCCGCAACGGCGGGACAGTGCCAAAGGATATTAATACCTGTCTCATCATCTTCCTTTCCGCACAGACGACAGAGGAGGCTATCTGCGAACCCTATTTTATGTCTGTGATAGCCGAGGTTTCCAGGTCCTATAAACATTTTTGTTAGGACTTTAACTTAGTTCCTCCCGAACTTGAGTATTTCCTTCGCTCGGTTAGAGTTTAACTTTAAACCCATGAGAGTTTTGGCCTATCTGCAGCCAATGGCCAATCCCCACTTCTCCTGATGTTCCTCGGTCATTCAACTGTTGATTTCTTCAATGACTAACCTACTGGAAATGCCTACAACTGGTTCAGGTCCAGTGAAGTTTTCTCTTGCTGCTAGTTTTGCTTGCTTGTCCGATATTTCATTGCCTTCGATGCCACTGTGTCCACGGATCCAAAGTAGAGTCACTCGATTTTTCGTCGCTAGATTGTTGAATGCCTCAAAGCACTCCCATACTAAAGTAGCAATGTAGTCGATCTTCCATTCAGGGTCATCATACACTGTTAGAAATATGTTGAAAACTCAATCACTTTTCAACTACTATTGTGGTTTAAATCTCGTTCATTCACGGAATTGAGATAAAATGCATTCAAATGTAGTTGAAAATTCAATAAGACGTTTGCGCATACACAATGCGCCCTCAAACTTCCCGCGAGGCCAGAAGTTATTTCGTACGTTTTTGTCGTAAGATCTATGAAATTAATAAAGGACATATAAGATTCAGGAAAAGAAGCAGCTTTAAAGAAGAAAAACAAAAGGTACATTGGAGTAATATTATCATAATGGGAAAATTTCATTCGCACTATCGGTACTAACTGCTGTATGCTTTTTTACGTTATGTTTACAAAAATGAGTGTCGAAAAGTTTGTCTGGTTGGGCGCGCAACTCATTATGATAATATTACTCCAACGGACCTTTTGTTTTTCTTCTTTAATGCGGCTGATTTTCCTCAATATTATATTCACTTTGTTAATCTCACGGGCCACATGGCACAAACGTACGAAATAACTCACTGATTCCTTATCAGAATTATTTCGGTACAGTTAGTGAATTTCAAAACACAGTACTTTTCAGGTATCTTAATGGGTTTTATTTAAGATTTAAAACAAATTATATTTGCTTTGAAATTCACTAACTGTGCGGAATAATTTTTTTTTTTTTTCGTTACTGAATATTCAATTACACGTGTAGCTAATTTTTCATTCACAAGTAGTTGAAATTTCAACAACAGTAATTGTATAAAACTTCAACCACATGTAGTTGAAAATTCAACCAGATATTTCTAACAGTGTAGCAGCCCTGCTATCTTAGCAGATACGGATGTTTCTTTTGTTGCCATGCTTCTGTGCCTTGTAGGCGCTCTGGATCATGGGGATAATCTCAGATTGTAGGACTGTGGCGTATGACATTATCGGGATTGTTAAGCTAATTCCACTCCTTCTACGATATAAACCAGCTCCTGCTTTCTCCTTGTTCATGGAGCCATCTGCAAACCACTTGTCCCAATACTAGTCAGGTGTGCCTCGCCGTTAAGCTATTCCTCCTTCGTGTATAGACTAACACGATACTTCTTGTCGAAGAGATAGCGAGTGGGCGTTTGTCCCTGAGCATGCTCAGGGTCGGCCTGCTTGCGATGTCGGTTGAGATCCGCACTGCCATCGAGATCCTTCCACCATTTACAATATTTAATCTCCAGGTCGCCTTTACAGCCACGGCTTTGATGGTGCGATGAAGGGGCTCAATCCTGTTAGTGCCCCCAATGCCACCGTGGATGTCGACTTCAAGGCACCAGTGACGCCTCTTAGAATCAGTCCCCTGATTCTTTCCAGTCGAGACTTCACAGTGGACGCAGGATCGCTGTATAGATCCACATAAGTGTCTCCGGCTTCAAGCCTCAGCTTTTCCCCATGGCTCTCCTACAGAGCCTAAGAGTCGCTACTAGCTTTTTGCACTTGTTTTCCAGGTGCTCGTTCCATAACAATTTCTTATCTAGGATGACTTCTATATATTTAGCTCGTTCTTTGATTTCCAGTTGTTGTCCTCGTAATTTCTCGTTGTTAGGTTCGTGTTGGCAAACATTTGGCATGTCCATCCCACGACTGCAAATGACATACCATGTACATTCATGGCCGCCCTGATCACCTCTCTAGAGGCGTAGTTGAAGGCTCCTTCGATATCCATAAAGGTTCCAATCGCCAGACCTTTTAGCTCCAGTTGTCCTTCGATTAGGTTTACTGCCCCGCTTAGGGCCGCCTCGGTCGAGTGATCAGCCCTATAGGCGTATTGTTCCTTGTGAATTGGCCTACTTGATAAGACCTTGTCACAGATATACTAACCACAAGTCTTTCCGCTGTTTTTAGTAGCAAAGATGTGAGGCTGATAGGAATGAAATCCTTGAGTGAAGTATACCCGATTCTACCTACTTTCGGAATGAAGACTACTCTCGTTCCTTTCCATGCCGTCGGGACATATCCCAGTGTCTGACTAGCCCTGGCAAGTTTCTCGAGCGGCCTCATGCTAGTCTATCCAGTCTTGTGTAAGAAGACCGGGTATATGCCATCCGGACGAGGAGACTTGTAAGAACTGAAAGACTTAGGGGCCCACCTGACCCTGGAGAGGGTAACAATCTCGTGGGCTAGCCGCCGTGGAGAAAACAGGGAATTTGAAATTGGGTAAAAAGTGAGGGAAGATTGGGTATAAATCCTCTACTGCATGGGAAAAGTATCAAATGTTCTTAAAATAGAGCAATTTTTTAAATGCTAATAGCAGTAAATCGTAAATAAATAGTAAGAATTGTATTTCTGGCATAGTGAAATTTATGGTTTTTAAAAATTACTAAATTCAAAGCTTTAAGTAACATTAATCATGGAGTATTTTTATATGCAGTCAACGATTTTGTTCTTGTTGTCTGTATTACATTTTATTAAACGTCATTTTGGATAAAGACGTATTTATTTAGTGTAGAATTTCGAAAAAATGCATAGAAAATAATTCAAAATGAAAAGGAACATTTCAAATGTACAGAGCTTTAAGTGACACATAATTTAGAGATTACTCCCAGTCGATGAAATGCAATATCTGTAATATATTAATTGTGAAGATTGCCTCGCAGCATGGCAATTTTAGTTTGGCAGGTAGGCATATAATTCCAGGCTCCCTGAGAAACTTTGACCTAGCGGATAGAAGAAAATATCATTCAAATATGTCTTTTTCATCAAACTGAGAATGGTAAAAAGACTTAAATTTATTTAGTAACATTTCTCAAAAGTATAGGGCATAGTACAAGAATACAAGGCAAATAATGTTATCCCTTGTAACCATCAATGAATATCTTTCGTGTTGACGCGCTGTACAAAACAGTTACGCGCATCATCTCGTTGTCGAAACATCGTGCGGTTTATTTTAACAGTGATTATTGTGATTATTGTGATTATTATTCATCGTTTATCATGACCTGTTCTAAGTTATTGATAACTTTGAAGATGAAATTGCGAAGGTAAGAGAGTTATCATGTATTGTATTATATTCCTGAAAAATTTAAGATTTACCATTTGATTTTGGAACGTTTTGGGGATAGAAGGAATATTTTTAATTTTTCTAATAAGATGAAGTACTTTTACTGGTTTAGGAACGAGATTTTATATAACTACAATTAGAGAAAAAAAGTTTATTCGCGTAAAAAGTGAATGGTTAAATTTGCCATTTGATCGTGTACCATTTAAACTCTAAATGCATTTTTCCTGGAATTTAGTCAATTTTACCATTTCACATTGCAACATGTGCAAGGAATATAATAAACGCGGATATTTTAAGTTGTGATATTTATTGAATTTCAGGAAAAATGCGAGCAGAGTTTAAATAATGCACGAAAAAATGGCAAATTTAGCCATTAACTTTTTTCCGTGTTTTTAATTTTTTTTTAAATTGTATAAAATGTTTTGTTTTTTTGTTTATAAAATAATTTTGAATCTTTAAACTTTTTTATAATTTAGATATCTTATATATTAATGGTGGTGGGGATAAATAATATTTTTAGATTTAAGTATTTCTTGTAGAATTACTAACTCTGTTAAACCGAACAGCCCAGGTCAATTTTTGGCTGGCTTAGGCGGAATATTACTGTGTTTGAAACTGATGTTCTGTCCCAAAGGTCTGGGGACAAATACCTCCATCTTACAATTAGCCTGAGAAACTGTAACCCATCGGCCCATTGTACTTGATTTCGAAGATCGAAATTTTCACTCGGTTTGTTTAGACATCAGCTAAAACTAAATCGTCGTTTTATGTACAACGTGTCGACCTCCTTACCTCTGCGGTCCATCTAGAATCATTACTGCAAGTTCTCTTCCACATTATTCAGTTTTTTCCTCATGTTTGCCATCCAATGTAAGAGGTTTTGTAAAACTTGTCAATTGGATTAAGTTCGGCGATAAATATGTGAAATCCGGTGTTATAATAATGATTGCAGCAGAAAATGGGCCAAAATTTTATACTGTGCGCTATTATATTCTACAAGATAATTGCGGAGCGGTTTTTGTCCCAGAAAAGTTAAAAAAATTTTACTACAATGATCACTTTTAAGCGTATGAAGTAGCTCATGAAACTGAAAAGAAATGGAAGTGTTTGACCTGGAACGAATTGAGTAAAGGAATAATTACACTTATTGGACGCACATGTAACGGAGTAAATTACATTGTAAAAAAGTTGCAATAAATATTAAATTTTGATGCGAGTAGTGAATGTACATAAATGGAATGTATCATATTTATTTTCAGACGAATAAATGATCAAAAGATATGGTAAATTATCAAGTTTTTTATTTAAATACCTCTTAAATTGGACTGAAATAATCACCGTGCCCATAGTATAAAACTCTCACAAATTTAGGTATAACGTGGTATATAAGGTCGCACCTTTTACTATGAACCTAACATACAAGTTACATTGGGCACGCTAGAAAATATCTTAATTTGTTGGATAAAAACATATTTAAAATAGTAGCTTTCACCATAGTTCCACCGAAAAAATTGCCATGCTCATGGTATAAGGCACTGTCCGATAAGGAATTGCAGGTAGTAGGGGAGGGCTATCCTTCCTATTTATCTTTATAAAAATTACCATGCTCATGGCATAAGGTACTATTCGGTAAGGAATTGCAGTTAGTAGGGGAGCGTCGGACTTCCTATTTACCTCTACAAAAATTCCCATGCTACACGGTACGATATGGTATAAGGCACAGAATTTGTTTCGAGAATTATACGAATAATTAGTAAAGTTTTCTGTTATTTAACGCAAAAATTATTGATGAAAATTTCCAAAACAGGGCGCATTAAAATATAGTAACCAAGAAATTATATTTCACTGGAAAGCCCACCGTGTCACCAAGTTATAAGAAATAGTATTAATTTTTACCAGAATTTCTGTTAGAAATCCCCCGAGTTTTCTCTCCGTGGCAGTTGAGCCACAGGCGGCTTTGTTTGTCTCAGAGGTGTTGACCCTTTTCTCCAAACCTGGTAAGCCAAGTTCTCCTCGTGCGACACTGAGTATCCTCGGTCGATTAATTTTAGAGTGCCGCGAACAGCATCCGGGTTTCGAGAGAGCAGCTTGTCCAGTCTAGCCGTCTCTGTTCCTTTCTCGATCTCTGTGCAAAAGTTGGTCCAGCTTACTTGCTTCGCCTTACGTATTGCACCCCTCTATTCATCCCTCATCATCGTAAATGAGGTCCATAGTTCACCCGTTTTGCCAGTACTGGCATGTCTAGACCTCTCAGTGGTTTCCCTGTGAAGCTCTTCAAGCTTCTCGTTCCACCAGTCTGTCACACCAGCCTTTTGGACTCTTGAGGTTGGACAATTACTTTCATAAGTAGATTTTATGGCCTTCATGAGAATCTTATCTGCCATCTCCAGGGTCTTGGGTTTCTGGCCCACTTAGGACCCGCGGGTACGATGGATTCCAACTCGAACTCTATCTGTGAGTGATCTGAGAGAGTGGGTGCGTCTGAGACTATCCACTTATGGACATTTTCTCTAAAACTACCGGTACAGAGAGTGATGTCGATGACTTCTTGCCTGACCGAGTTATGAAACGTCTGGATATTCCCCGTGTTAAGAATATCTAAATCAATAGTGATTAGGTATTTCATTAGGTCATTACCTCGTGAGTTAATGGCCGTGCTGCCCAACAAAGTATGGTGGGAGTTAGCATCGAACCCCAGCAGAAGAGGAAGACCCCTTACCTTGCAGTATTTCACCAGTGTACGTACCTCCTTTGGCGAGTTGGTATCGCTGTCATATGGAAAGTAGGCCGATCCCAAAACTAGCTTCCCAATTCCTCTAATATATGTTATTACCATCGGGTATCTCGAACATAGCTCTAGCAGCGGGACAACGTTTATTCCCTTTGCCAGTATGCAGGCCCTTGTTTTGACCGCCTTGGGGTCCCTGTAACAAAAACCAGCCCCCCCCCCTAATCCCCTTATGGTATCTTGAACTAATCAAGATTCCTGGATTAGAGAGATACCTGTGTGCCTCGCAGCCATGCCCCTCTGCAGGACCGCAGAAGCGCCTTTGCTGTTATGCAAATCAATTTGGGTAATGGTTACGCCCAGAGCAGCCATTTAGGTCAGCCTCCGATCTTTCTCTGTTCCGACAGGCTCCTCGTGTCCCTGGCCGACAACCCTAAAGTTGTGCTGTCTAAGGTGGTAGAAGGCGCCCCCCCCCCCCCCCGGGGGGGGGGGGGGCTGCACCTTCCCAGGGCCTTGTCTCGGCCACTGTATTATGTAGCCAAGCTTTAGCCGCTGGGTCGGCTGCGACAAATACGAAGACCCCACCCCTACAGAAAGAGTTGTCGAATTTTTTGCATTTATCTGGGGACACTCTTTCGAGCGCCCCCAGGTGGCCTCTTTGAATAGCTCAAACTGCTCCGCAGAGAGAAGCGAGTCTGGGTAGCTCGTCAGTCTATCCCCCAACGACCCCCTGTTCGCCGGCTGCTGGACTTTCTTGTGCCTCTTTATAGGCGTACTCCCCCCACCCCCATCCCCGATGGGAGGGTATATTAAAAAACTAAGGATTTTTAAGAATTTACATCCCAAATGGAAAGAATCTGATTTTAGCTGCGCTATATATTTAACAACTAGCAATCATGATTCTTGCTATATCTACACGCGCGAAAAATTTATCATTTATGCTTAGGTTTTCAAAGAGGAATCTACAAACTTCGGATTTTCTTTGGATTTATACTCCTACCAGTAATATGTAAGTAATATGTAAATAGTATAATTTATATTTTTAAGTTAGAGTAATAAGTGGTGTTCATTTAACAAAAAATCGCATGAGAGATAAGAATTTTGCAAGGATGTCACGGCACTCTTATATCCTTAATATACTTATATTTGAATACTTGTTTTTCTTAT
>CAKNWU010200823.1:0-15761 GCA_932072015.1 Andricus quercustozae | reverse complement strand
AAAAAAAACATATTTCCAGGCCTTAAAATGGTTAAGCTCACATAAGATTGATAGGATACTTTCCTTATACAAGCAGAAACCTTAAATAAAAGGAAAAAATAAAAAATGTGGGGCTTTACAGAAAATCTTTTTATCTTTACTATCGAATTAGGAAAACATGAATTTATTTTTTCTAATATTTTTAATAAGCTTCTGCTAATATAGAAAAGGAATTCTATTAGTTTTATGCGGGCTAAGCCATTTTTGAGGACGGGAATTTAGAAAATATAATTTTTGACTTTTTCTCGTAAACGATGAAAGATATCAGAAAAGAGCAAAAGGTACTTTTTGTAGCGCTTTTCCAGACCTGTAAACTTTTATCTGAAGATCCAATCAATTTCAAATCAGGCAAGGAGTGTCCGATTTGTCACAGAATCAGCAACCCATGAAATCTGTTGGTTTCCAAAGGAAATAAGAGGATACGTATTTTACCGGTTAAAAAAAAAATTTCGTTACAACTTATGATCTAATCAAGGTATTCACGTTTTCTGTCTTGACTCTGTGAGGTATATTGTCCTCTTTTCAAATCCGACAAAAACTTAACCAAATGCTGCAAATTAACAAAAGAATGGTGTTTTATAAAAATGGAATTTTCCCATTTTTCTTACGAACAATGTCAGGTTTCACAAAATGCTAACCAAAAAATTTTCTCATATTAAAAACTTCTACAAAAAATATCTCTTACTCTTTTATGATGTCTTGCATCTTTCATGAGAAAAATGGAAAATTCAATTTTTTTTAAACTCTCGTGGCCACAAAAATGATTTCTTCTATATAAACCTTACACAATGTATTCTTTATATGAACACGAATTTAAAAAAATATTGAAAGATATTAAAAATTAGTTCTTCTATTAAATCAAATTTGCCTGCTTTTAAAATGTATATGGGAAGCTAAAGTTGAATTTAGTAGAAAACACTTTCTTTATTTTATTCAATATGTATTTTTTTAATCGTGCTTATATAAAAACGACATTCAGTAAGTTTTATGCAGGTCAAATCATTTTTGTCGCCACGATAAGTTTTCTTCTTGAAAAATTGAAAAAAGTTTAAGTTTTTTAACAAAGATTTTTCCGTAGCAGAGTTAAAAAAGAAAACTTGAACATCTTCATTAGATAAAAAGTTATAACAATTTAAAGAAAAGTTTTGTGCTTTTTGAAAAAAAAAATTAAAAGTTCAAATACTCAATAACACCGTGATTTTTTTTTTCTCAAAAAGGTAAAATACGTTTCCTCTTATTTAGTTTGGAAAACAACGTATTTTATGAGTGGCTGATTCTGTGACTTGAAGTTAAACTGCCTGCATTATTTGAAAGGGATTCGATCTGAACATTGTCTTGGACCTTTCGTTGTTTCCGAGAAAAATGAAAAAATTCTATTTAAAATAAATAATATTTGTTAATGCGAAGCAGTGATTTACCAAGAATGAATGTCAGGAGATATGAAGTACATATTACCATCTATTTCTTAAAAAAGTTCAATGTTAAAAATTTTTGTTGTGATTAATTGACTCCATGATCAAGACTTTTCTTGAAATTTTGCATAATTTAAAATGGAATTGGTCAATATTAACTCCTCATGAAACTTTTATGTTATGATTGTCTTGACCATTCCTCTTCGTAGCTTAGTGGGTAAGAACACGAAAACGGCAATCTGTTAGACCTGGGTTCGAATCCTAACGGAGATAGAGAATCTTTTTTTACAACTAAAGATTATAACCATTCTGATTTAGACTACGCAGATCAAAACTCCTGATTCGATCGACAAAAAACATTAATTCATTATTTTTAAAGTTAAAAAATAGATATTCTGGGTGACCATCCGTGAATTGGAAAAGGGAAAGTTCCAATGATTTGCAATAGAAAAAACATGTCAATCGGTTTCAAGAATTGTGTTATATTTTCCATATTATTTAGACGAAAAAAATGGTTTTTATTTTGCATAAGTGAGAGTAAATATGCACGAGAAAGGCAACATGCAATATATCATGAGATATCGATCACCGACAGTCAAAGAGTTTGCTTTGAATAATCACACGTTTTTCGCTAGAAGGATTCACTCACTGGATAGGTGTGCCTCCAAAGCAAACGTAAACCTAAAAAATATAAACACTGCTCTGGTTATACGTATACGTGACCTGCACTTCATGAAAGTGCAAGCTATTTCAAATGGAAATGCATATTTTCTCGGTGCTGAATTGCAGCACAACTTTTTTTTATCTCTTCAAGCAACCAATATTTTACGGAATATGAATTTTTATGCCCGCCTCAATCTTTTGCAAATCTCTATCGTGATTTTATAAATTATTTGATTATTGTAAGAATAAATAATTAATCAATGTGGCATAGTGACATAGTTTCAAATTAGGAAGCATATCATTTTCAATGTTTTTAGGATAATTTAACTAGAAAGATTCGCAATATTTAGGATTCTACAATTTTAAATGGTGAAAATGATAGTAATTTTTTGTTGTTGGGAGAAATAAGATTTTTGAGCAGAAAAAATGTATCCAATCATTCAGAAAGACGCATAATATCTCAGGATATGATACTTATGAATAATGTATTTTTCATCTTTAAAATTTTTATTTTATATTTGGTTTGAAATTTCTTAATTTTTGGGAAATCTCAAATGTCAAATTTCACAATGTTCTTGTTTCGTATTTAAACATTGAAAGAAAATTTCACTATTAAGTCTTTCGAAATTGCAAAATTTCATATTGAAAGCTTTGATAGTCAGTTTTAAATTTGATAATTTTAGATTCAAATACTTTAAATGGTTTGGTTTCAATTTTAAACGTACAAAATTATCTGGGTTTTTAAATTTTCTGAAATCATGTAACACGAATTTGAAACACTTGATAGTTGCACAATTTTCAGTTTGATAGTCTTTTAATTAAATAATCTTGAATTAAACGCATTCAGAATTAATTTAAAACAATGAAAACTTGAGAAATAATTTCTCAACTTCAAGCCCTAAAAATTAGAAGATTTTAGAACTAGGTATTAATTAATAATTGTGGTTGTCTTAAAACAATATAATTTTCTTATATTTGGTAAAAAAAATTAATGTGTAAATATAGAAGTTGAAATAATTGTATTTTTAAAAGAAAAATACAATTATAGCCGTCTTGTTTTTTATCTCGTTTCATTATCAGAAAAAATGCGAATTTCCCTTTTTCGTACAAATAAATCCAATTTTCTCTTCTCCAAGATGCTGGCACAAAATAAACTCTTTTGTGACAAATGCACCATTAGTACCAACTTAGGAAAAAAATCAAGAAAAAATAAAACAATGGTTCAGATACAGCAACACTTAAAAAAAAATTTTTGTCTGATTGGTGAAATACGGTTTGTCTAAAATCCCTTCAAAAAGGAAATATTATGCCCCGAAACGATTCTGTGATTTCGGCATGCACAGCCCCTGCCCATTTCAAATTAATTCGACCTACATTATTTTAAATTTCAAACACCTTCAATGCAAAATTATTAATTATTAATTATTGTTACAAAAAATGTAAACCGCATATTTAAAAAATTGTTTAACAATAGATTTTTTAATTGTTTATATTTTCAATGTTTGTAAATAAAAACCCAAAAATGTGAACGCGCACTTCGCACGCGTGCATTTACCAATATTTAACCAAAACCATCAGGCCGAATACGGCTAAAATAAAAAATTCTCTCTTGATTTTAAAATTCAGGCCTCGTATTTATTTCTATCCACTTGGTAAGAAATGACGAAAAATTGTGACAGCTTTATAGCCCCTCTTTTATATCAATTAATTTGAGTTGATTTGGACAAGTGCCATGAATCTTGACTGAACTTGACTGTCACGAACTGGGCGATTTCCTTTGATAAAGAGGTGTGTTTTTCAGGGGCCCCCAACCTTCATCACCATTAGCGTCCCTTGCCATGAAAACGTACAATTACACGAAATATACGTACCTACCATACGGATAAACACAGGACCGAAGCCTAAAGCCAGGTCGAGCATTCTTCACCCCTCTTGCTGCTGTCGTCGTTATAGACTCGGTTCGTTCGAGCGTAATTTCGGAATGGCACATTAATTACGTCGGATTATTAACATCGCCATTGCCATCAATGAATTTCATAGCTTCTGCCATGCCACAAAGGGAGACTACATACACATAGATAGCATAGGGGTCGGGATCAGCTTCCATTTCAACGTAATTCAACGAAGCCCTCCTACGATTGAGGACCCACGTCACGGCCAGAAAATACCGAATAAATTAATACCTGATTGATGCTGTTGATTAATTGATATCACTCATGTTCGATTCAAAAATGGCGAAAAGTTGACAAAACCTTAAATAATTTTTTTTTCTTGAAGATAGATTTAAGCGCAACCATAGGGTTTCATAGCTTCGTGTATACCAGACGAGACTCGAGACAAGATTCGAGACGAGAATCGGGACAAGATTTGTGACGAGACTCGAGACAAGATATGAGACGAGACTTGAACAGAAATTCAATAAAAGACTCTTGACGAGACTCGAGACAAGATTTGAAACAAGATTTTAGACGAGACTCAAGAAAATACTTAACACGAGACTCAAGACAAGACTCGAGACAAGATTCGAGACGAAACTTGAGACGAAATTTCAGGCGAAATTCGAGATAAAGTTCAAGAGGAAATTCGAGATGAGACTGGACACGAAATTTGAGACGGAATTCGTGACGAGACGAGGATGAGGGGCAAAGGAGGGGAGGAAAAGGGATGGGAGGAGGAGATTTGAACGACTTAATAGGCTACTTTTACTAATTTTTGGCCTTCAAACTAGGCCCCATTACTTAAGAGGACATTTTTTCTGTCTTCTTTTCAGTCATAAAATAAAAAATACTGCAATTCTTTAGATACGTTATCGGTAGAAATCCAATAAAAATTGGAATTCTTTTGGTGAAAAAAGTAACACTATACATTTTCTTTTATTTAAAAAAAATTGTTTACAAGTTCCGCTAAGCCGTTTTAGGTCTAAAAATACATTTTCTTAGTTTTTGTTTTAAAAAAACCCACAAATTTAAGGCTAAAAAATTGTATCAATCTTAAGTATAATGAAAAAAATGGTTGAAGATATCGGGCTTGGAATGCGAAAATTTATAATTTCATTAATATTAATAATTTGAAATGACTCCTGAGCCTTTTTTTCCTGGAATAATATTATCAGCATTTCCTCTAAAATATAAAGGAACTTTTCTTCCTGATGAAGAAATTAAAAATATTTATACTTATAAATAATTATATTTATTTAAAATTTTTATGTTTAAAGTATCACTGTAGTGATCTTTGAATTATATTAAATTCCTTTAAATTCGTTTGAATTCACCCTGAATTTCTTTTAATTTCCTTCAAATTTACTAAATTTAATGGATCTTTTTTGGATTTCAACCATTTTTGTAGAATTTTTTTTTATTCCCTTTAACGCTTTTAAATTCACTTTAGTTTTACTGAATATTTGACTATTTTTTGAATTTTCTCAAATCCGGATACATTCTGTTGAATTTTCCCTGTATTCTGTTCTCTCCTATTTTACTCAATTCAATGGAGATTTTTTGATTTTCTAAGTTTCGTTCAATTCACTCAAATTTTTATCAATTTCAACAAAGTCTCCTGATGTCCCTTGAATCTTTTTAAATTCACTTCCATTTTACTGAAATCAGTGGAATTTTTTCATATTTTTTCCAATTTATTTGAATTCTTTTCAATTTTACTTGAGTTGTTTCAAATTCACCCTAAATACTTATGAATTTATCGTCAATTCTCTTAAATTTACCTGGAATTCTTATACATTTTATCGAATTTTTTTGAATTCTTTTAAATTAAAAAGAAAAAAAAATTAAATTAAATTCATTAGTTGGGTCGTTTAGCTTTTATTATAAATGAGAGATTAAAATATGGCTAAATTTCCTCATTTTTATACTCTTTAACCACTGATAAAAAAAAAGAAGCGTGTGGCATACCAAATTATATTTTTTTATCGCAATTCTACATGCTAAGAGCTTCAATTTGAGCCAGGCTCGCAAAAATTGGACTTAAATAAAACCTTTCAGCATAGGGGTCTAAGAAGCCCCATTTCTAAATTTCTTCATGTTCCTTAGATTTTAATCAGTAACATCAGAGAAAGATGAATACAAGATAGAAAATTTTATTTTTTATCACAAATTCTACATGCCAAAAACTTCAATTTGAGGCGTTTCCGCGGAAAACTGAACTCAAAAGCTGCCAGCATAGGGGTCTAAAAGGACAAATTGTCCAATTTCTTTTTTACATTCTCATGAAAGAAGGTACTAGTTTTGTGTAAAATTTGACCCCACCCTTGTGTTTGTTCAATGACCACGTTTTGAGACTATTAGATTGGCCTTTGGTACACTCTTTAAGTGTCGGAAACGAAAGGTCAAGTTTGTAAGCCAGCTATTTTGGACAAAAATTCAAAAAGTTAGAACATTTTCCAAATTTTTGAGACCACTTTTTTTCAAGATTCAAAAATTCTATATTCGGCTATTTGTAGTACTCAAAAATTCGAACAATTTATCTCTGAGAGTTTTTTCGATAAAAAGAAAATTATTAGAGTAATGGCATTTTCAAAATTAAAAAAAAAACGAAAATGGAAATTTTAAGTTAAAAAACGAACGTTATGAAAAAAGAAGAGGAAAGAAAAAAGTTTATTTTTGAAAGCCCTAAAAGATTAAAATAAAAAGTTTTTGAATTTTCGTGAAAAATTGATAATTCACATTTTTTGACCAACGGTTCTGGTTGGCCACGAAAAAAAGAATAAAAAATCAAAAGTTCCATTTTGCGGTCAAACTGTGCAAGATACGGAAAAATATAAGTATACACCAACTTTTCACGCGAAAAAGATCTACGAATATCAGTTTTTGATAGGACGCGTAGGTTTAGCTTTATTCGTAAAAAAATGTTAAAAATAAAAAATAAAATTTTTGGACAACGATATAAGCTAAAAAAAGGTAAATAAACAAAAATTGTGCACCCAAAAAAGATCTACAAATTTTCTATTGATCATTTTTTGATGGGACTCGTAGTTTTTGTTTTAATCGTAAAAAATAACATTAAAAATAAAAAATAAATTTGTTTGGAAAAACATCACAAGGTTCGAAAAAAAATTAATAGACAAAAGTTGTTGACCCAAAAAAGATCTACAAATTTGTTAGTGATAAATTTTCGATAGGACGCTTAGTATTCGTCTTAATCGTAAAAAATATCATTAATAATAAAAACTTAAATTTTTGGGCAAACGACACAAGCTACGAAAAAAGGTGAATGGAAAAAAATTGTGCATCCAAAAAAGATCTACAAATTTTTTATTAATCATTTGTCAATCGATGCGTAGTTTTTATTGGAATAGTAAAAAATAACACTACAATTTAAAAAATTTAATTTTTGGATAAAGTACCCAAGCCAGAAAACAATGAAAATACATCTGATTCGATATGAATGCATATTATGAGTTGTAATAAGATAATTTGATTGAAATGATACATTTTTCAGGGCAGCTGTGAATAAAAATTAGTGCAAAATAAATAACAAACATTAAAGTAATCATGAAAAATAAAAGTTGTACATTATTTTGCAATATCTGAATAAGCGGTCCCAGGCCGAGATAAAGAAATTAAAATAATATTCATTTGATATAATAGAGTTGAGCTTAATGCAAAATCGAGTGCGAGTTACGAGATACGTGATGAAAGTGTGTTCCTTAAAGCTGAAGGAGCTTTAAAAAAAGAGAATTCACAATCACCAAATTTAATGACGTTCTGCGCGATCGATCAGACGTCAAACTTGCGAGCGAAGCGAGCCGCGCGCTTGGCGCGCGTTGAGAATATGCCCACGCAGCCGACAGATTTTTCATCTTAGTTTTTGACTACTGATAAAGAAACCATAATGGATAAACAAATGAAAATATTTTTTCTCGAGTATATGACACGCTATTGAAAGCTTTGAGATTGAAATGTGCAATTTGGAACATTTCTTCATATTTTACGCTATTCAGTTTTTGATGCTTGGTTTTAAAAATGGGGTAATTTTTAAGGATTCATATTTAAGATTGAATTTAAGACTTAAATTTAATTATTCATAATAAAGGGATGGGCATATAGTTTAAAAGCCTTAAAATTGAACAATTTTAAATTTCAATCGTTTATGAGATATTTCAAACTCAAAACGATTACCAAGCTAAAATCATTCATTTCGTTTTTTAAGGTCTGGTAATTAAAGAATTTTGTAACGAGAGCGATGAAACTGAAATGATTTTTTATTGCAACATCAATAATGTTTATTTGTAAATTGAAAATTTTTAATATTCTGCATATCGATGGCGACAATCAATTATCAGTTTTAGGTTTAAAGTGTTAAAAATTAAATAGTTTGAAAGTGAAGGTTTGGAACGAGAAAATTTAAAGTAAGAGCATTGAAAATGGAATAACTTTAGATTAAAACATTAAGAATGGAACGCTCTGAGTTAGAAAATGTTCAATTTCAATTAAAACAAAGGATTTGTCAGTTTAGAATACTTAGTACTGATAATTGATAATTCTTTAATTCTTATAGATTCGAGGTTAAAATTTATAATTATAAACGCCCTTTTTTGAAATTTCTTTAATTTTGAAGGCTTTGAATTTGAACTTATTTAAACTTTAAAGGCTACTTCTTGGAAATTAAATTTTTTTAAGTGTTGCATGTTGGTTTTTAATTTGAAATTGCTGGAAAAGGGAGAAACACGGGAATAGGGGTAAAACTGCAAAGCTTGGTATCTTTTAAAATGCTAATATTAAAAAAATTTGATTAAAAATTAAATTCACTGGAAATCTTGTTACCAAAGAGCAAGAAAGCTTATGTAAAGTGGTAAGTGAGGAAGAAAAGGAACCTCGTGTTTGAAAGTCTCATTTCTCGTCTCCGGACACTCATTAAGGAATAAAGCAGCAGGCACGTTTAGTGCCATAAAGGAGCACAGCAGTATTCAAGAATTCAAATGCAGCGTTTCTGCAGAATGTGATTATAATATCAGCAACATTTTTTTTGCGTTTTTAATCGTAAAGTATCAAAACTGGATCTCAGTGGCTTCACAATCTACACTTTTGCGATAAGTTTTTGCATGAATAGACGATATTTATTAGCGTGGTCCAAAGAAGGCTCTTCTTTTGAAAAGTGAAAGCGTTTTTCGATTTTGTAAAAAATATAGGTTAAATAATGTAGTTAGACTCCCAGAAGAACTTCATCGGATAATTTTAAGTGCTTCCTCAAAAATGTTTAACAAGAAGAGGTCGCGAAATGTGCGTTGCCGATACGACCTAATGGATTTTCATGTACTTTCACCTTGTAAAACTGGAAAAAAGTCGAAAAATGATCTTTATTTGTAAATTAATTTCTATACTCATAGCAACAAATGAATGAAAAATTATTGGGACCATCATTTAGAACATCTATTAAATTTATAAGAAAAAAATTGCACTTTTTTTGAGTTTCAGACGCCTATAGCAATTGAAAATTATAACTTTTTATAGAACAGTTAGAGATTTCCATTTGGCATGCTTTTTTTCATCATAATATTGCTAGCAGACAATTTTGCTCAGTTTTGGATGTACTAAAAAACCTATTCAAATTAAAAAAATTTAAACGCAAAGAAAATTATCCCAAAATATCGTCATCTTTAAATAATTTTACTAAAAAATTCTCATGTTTCACTCCTTGCAGGTCGCAAGAAATTTTTAACATATTCTGAAGAAATCGTTCTCTAATTATTGCTATTATAAATTCAAAGAAACGCTTTTTCTTGCTCCTTTCTTTTGCATTTTGCGATAAAAACAAAATCTTAGTCGCGGTGGTTTTTGAAAAATTCATTTTTAATTTAAAAAAAACGAAATTTACATCTTTTTGTGAAAACGAAGCGAGATATGAAAAAAGTAGGAAGAGAACATGATAGGTAAAGGTACCTATCATGAAACATGTCCCAGTTATGAAACAGTTTGACAAAAAATTCGATTTATAAATAATTTAAAAAAAATGTTTTCAATACGTATTTATGGAACAGAAAAACATGGGTGTTTCATATCGACGGACACGTTTTCAACGCTTGCTCCTATTTATGGAACAGAGGTACATTTGCAATAAAATGTTTTATTCATTATATTAATATAGCTTATGATATTTTATTGTTAAATAATAGTTTAAATTTAAGTCAAACAAATTAATTTTTAATAAAAAAACGCATTTTCAACAAAATAGTTCATTTTCGACCAAAGTGATACATTTTCAAATAAAATGATATATCTTCAACTGGAATGGTTAAATTTTCAACAAGAAAGATGAATATTCAACCATGAAGAATTATTTTCTACACAAAAATACAAATGAAAATGATCAATTTTTAATCAATAGTTGAATTTTACAAAGAAAAAGAGATGAATTTTCAACAAAAAATGGAATAGTTAAATGGTAAGTCAAACAAATTAATTTTTAAAAAAAGCAAAAAACGGACTTTTCAACCAAAAAGTTCAATTTTCAACCAATGTGCTGAATTTTCAACTAAAATTATGAATCTTTATCCCAATTTTTCCACCAAATAGTTCAATTTTTAAATAAAAAAGAGCAATTAATAACCAAATAGTTCAATTTTCATCCAAAAAAGATACATTTTTCACCAAAAATAGAATAATTAAATCTTCTGTTTCAAAAAACTTGTTTCTAACAACAACAAAAAAAACGAATTTTCAACAAAAAAGTTAAATTTACAACTGGAATAGTTATATTTTTATTTAGACAAATTGATTTTCATCAATGTAGTTAAATTTTCAGAGATTAATTTTCAATTAAAAAGATGAATCTTCGACGACAAAAATTAATTTTTAACAAAGGAGTTTAACTTTTAACCAAGGAGTTGAATTTTCAACTAAAAAAGATAAATTCTCAACGAACAATGTAATGTAATTGCAATTTCAACGAAAAAAGATTTTAATTTTAACTGAAAAATAGTTAAGTTCAACCACAAAAGACAAATGTTCAAAAAAAGGTGTTGAGCGTTCAATTAAAAAATACTTTTCAGTCAACACAGAAAACAAATTTAAAACAAACTGTTGATTTTTCAAGGAAAAATATGAATTTTTAACCAAGAAGATTAGTTTTCGACCAAAAAGAACGAATAATCAACAAAACAAATGAAGTTATTATTTGGGACACATTGATATAAAAAATACATTTCTTTGCTGTTTCATAATATGGACATGATTTATGGAATACCGGTACAAGAATCCAAAAGTTGTTTCATAATAGGTACACATAGGTCGTTCCGCTTTTTCATAAATATAATAACTTTGTTTAGACTCAATTAAAATTTTAATAGGCATTTCGCATTCAAAAAATGTGAGCCCATTCATTGATATAAACATTTTAAAAATATATTCTACTATCGTTCCAAAATTAATGAAAATCTCAAAACCCCCTAAAAATTTGTCTCATGATAGGTAGCTTTACCTTAGTTGTTTTTTCTTGAAAAGTATTTTTTGATTAATTCTCTCTATGTCTAAAGAAAGGTTTTTAGTAGAATGTATTATCACCTGATCAGTTAATGATTAACTTTTATTTTCAAATCCTGCAAAAATTAAAAAAATAGTTAAAAAATTAAAGCTCGAATAATTATTATTATATATTATAGTGAGGTAGCAAAATGTTAAGAACAGAAATATTTCCCAAAGTTAAAAAAAAAAATTTAATTAAAATTTCCTTTTTTATCAGTAATGTTTAGAAACGTTCAGAAATAAATTTTGTTAAAAGGTTATAGGTAGAATCAGCTTTTGTAATTTTTTAAACATTTGGTCAAAATGTTGAAAAACATAATTCTTGCTTTTATTATTAACAAATAATTTACAATTGAAATGTTGTTTTTTAGAAATACATTTTTAGAATAAAAATTCCTTATTTGGAAATTGCGATTTACAAAATTCTAAAAAATTCAAAAGAACGAACAGAAAGCAGACATTTAAAGGCATATTCACGCTGTATGCAACCAATCAGGGAGTCAACAACAGTGACTTCGATATTTTCGTTCCTCCTAGTTTCTATATAGAATAACTCTAATAATAATTTTGTATTCATTTTTCGTTTCGAATAAAAAAGTTAATTTAAAGATAAAGATCACTTTTCGACTTTTTTGCTGTTTTTAATTTAAACGGTTTTGAGGCAACACTTAGAATCATCCTATCGAATTCTTCTAGGGGTCAAACTTCATTAGTTGATTTATATTCGGAAAAAATCGAAAAGCGTTTTCATTTATCAAGAAAACCCTTTTCTTGGTCCATCCTAATAACTACCCTACCAGACAGTTTTCATCGAACCAAGGCAATCACTTAACTCTTGGAGTTATGCTTTGATGGCGAGTAAGAACAGCTCGATTTTATTGGCAGTCATCAATCGCTCGTGATCCTGAAGAGCCATTGACTGGGCTATCATTCTCGTCCTAAATCTCCTCCTTTCCACGAACCTAAAATGCAATGAGCGCCCAGAGAATTATTTCGAAATAAGGATTAATGCCTCCCAGGACATCTGAGATTAATTATCATCCTCGCGGTTCCCTAGGGGACGATAAAATTTCTTAGATCGCCTTTCTTCGCACTGGCTTCTAATTCGGATAAGTTTTCTCTACTTCTTATGGGATTAAGAAGCAGATATATGGATAATATAGTAGTTGGAGGAATATAAGATTCGAGGCGAAGAAAGAAGCTCATTTTGAGAAGAGATCCAATACCTGGGGCGCGATATCAGACAGTAACCGGAATATTTCTTATCCCAAGGGTACATACCGGATAAGAATAAGAGGAAGTCACGATATCCTTTCTAATTTCGTGCCGGTTGGCGGAATCGATTTCTCCCGGAAGAGATATGTGATCAAGCTGTGCTTTTGAAAATTTTACACGGAACTTGCTGTCTTTCTGGATAATAGGGTGGTCCAAAAACGAATTAGAAATTTTTGTTGTTGAATTTTGATGCTCTCTTCCCGCCATTTTTTTGAATTCAAAAAATAAATAAATGCGTATTTTCTTTTTTGAAACAGAATAAAATTAATTTTTAGAGGTTCCGCAAACATCATGAAGTTTAATACGTATATCCTATCAGAAAAAAAGAATTTTTTGTAAATTTTAGATAGAATCGTCAATATTAGGCATATCGAGTTGCCCCTCAACAATTTTCTTTGCATTTAGCTAAAGAATAAAAATGTAAAATTACTTTTTGAATTTCATTCCCATAACCATGTTTTAGAGGGTCCCGAAAAAACCCCATGAGTGAAAAATTGCGTCTTGCTAGTTTTAATGCCCTCATTATTTTTTATTTGCCATTTCTGTTTAGTTCAAATTACTTTTAATACATAACGCATTACTTCCCACTGATAATCAGATGTTTGTAAACATTTTTAGGACAATTTAGGATTTTTTTAGCCATTTTCTCCCAGAATAGAGGTATAAAGTCGCGGGTTTTTCTGAATTTTCCAACCTGATTTCAAATTTTTAGTTGAAATAAGAAAATCATTAATTAATTTTAACAAAAATATTATTTCAACAGTGTATTATTATTTATAACAACATTCTCTTCGCATAAAGCAAGAAATTAGCTGTTTAACCTGAAATTTCCAAACTTTTTCAAGTTTTTTAGTCAGAGTGAGGTAAGCGTTAATGCAAGTTAACAAACATAATTGTTTAAAGAAGTTATTGTTGTTTATAACTATATTCTCTCAGAATAATGCAAAAGGTTAAGGTTTTATATAAAACTTCCAACTTTTTGTGAACTTTTCACTCAGAGCGAGGAACTGCTCACTTTTTAATATTATAATATAATAATTTTTTATTTTTTATTTTAGAAAGAAAATATCCACAAAAGAAAGAGATTATTTAACAAAATGATTTTCTTTGATGTTTAGTTATTATTTGTTCATGGCTTAAACGCTAAATAAAACTCATACTCGATAATAAATTGTTTAAACAAATAATTTGTAAACTTGCATTAATTATTACCTCACTCTAGGTGAAATTGGTGAAAAGTTCAAAAAAGGATGGAAATTAAAAAAAAAATGTGCAGCCTTCTAGTATTGCTCTAAGAAAAATAGCTCTAGCTGAAAAGTTGACAGAAAGTTGGAAATTTCAGACAAAAACAACTTTGCTAACATTTCTCTAAGAGAGAAAAGTTATAAAATATAATAAATTGTTTAAACGAATAAATTGTTAACTGGCATTAGTTATTATTTTACTCTAGCTGAAAAGTTGACAAAAAGTTGGAAATTTCAGAAAAAAGCAACTTTTCTAGCATTTCTCTATGAGAGAAAAGTTATAAAATATAATGAATTGTTTAATCGAATAAATTGTTAACTGGCATTAATTATTACCTAACTCTAAATAAAAAGATGATAAAAATTTAGACATTTCAGAAAAAACCGCAACATTCGAGCATTATTATAAGAGTCAGTCTTAGTTTAAAAGTTGAAAAAAGATTCGTATTTTTAGTTAAAAACTGTAAAAAATTATTAAAATAATGTTTTTGTTAACTTTAATTAATAATTTTCTTGCTCCAACTAAAAATTTGGAATGAAGTTGGAAAATTCTGAAAAAAACGGCGACTTTTACATCAATTCAAAGAGAACATTGCTATAAACATATGTTGAAATTGTTGAAACAATATTTTGAAATATCTGATCATCAGTATAGAAAGTAATGCCATATACATATATTATATATTAGAAAAAATTTTGACAGAAAAAAATAAGACTTTGCGCAAAATAATCCCAAAACCCAATTTTGCACTTATGGGGTTTTTCGATACCCTGTAAAACAGGTTGATGGGAATGAAATTTAAAAACTAATTTTTCGATTTGTATTCTATGGCTAGTTGTGAAAATAAATGTTAAGGGACGACTAAATATGTCTAATATGACACTTCTGTAAAAGAAAAAGAAAACGTTTGTTTTTCTTATGGGAAGTAGGGGAGATCACCCTATAATAAATGATGAACCTACAGTATATAATCAATTATTTAAAATTCTAATGTACGTAAAAGAATTAATTTAAATTATTTATAAGTTAGGTCACTATCATATGTTAAAAATTAGAAATAATTTTTTAGGTATATTTTTGCATTTAATATAATTAATACGTGTTAAATTTCATGGGGTTTCCGGGGCATGGAAATAAAAATTAAAATGTCTTTAGCAGTAAAAGATAAATGTTTTTAAAACATGATAAATACGATTTTTCAAAATTCCATAACGTTGAGAGCATCTTTGTGACTTTAAAAACACATTTGCGAAGCCTCTATTAAGTTACACGTCATTTAATTTGTTTCAGTACCAACATTGGACGTGGTGGCAGTTTCTGAGCACTCTGCAAAATTACCATGTGACCTTACACCCAAGAAAGGAAACGAGATGGCTTTTATGGTCTTCTGGTACAAGAATGAAAATGGAGGCGAGCCTATCTACAGTGTTGATGCTCGTACAACATTGATCAGTGATGGAAAACTCTGGTCGAAGAAAAATGTTCTTGGTGATAGGGCAAAAATGAGGACCACTTCCAATCCTGCTATTCTAGAAATTAATCCAGTATTGCCAGAAGATGAGGGACTCTACACTTGCAGGGTTGATTTCAGAGACACCCCTACCAAAAATCAGAAGATCAATTTTACAGTAATCAGTAAGTCCATTTTTTTTTA
>CAKNWU010200816.1:0-10985 GCA_932072015.1 Andricus quercustozae | reverse complement strand
TATGTATATATATATATATATATATATATATATATATAATACAAAAACATCTAAAATTCATTAATTCAGCAACTAAATGGCTTTTCTATTTAAAAATAATTTAAAGTAAAATACTCTATGTAATATTAATAAAAAGAAATCAACTATTGATATCAGCCGTCAAATCGCGAGTTATTCATGCAAATGAATTTTCATATCAACAAAATAACTTACACTGTTAAAAATAATATTAAATTTAATATACCCATGTGTATTAAAATTAATATATCAAGCATATGAATCATGATACCTTCTTCCTGTTAAACAAAAATAAAATTGAATTTCAAGTCGAAAAGTTCAATTAAGCAAATAAATAACAGAGTTAACCTACAATGAACTGTATTCGCATTAAATGTTTACCATTTAGTGCGAATTTAGGGAAAAGTTCCACCCATACATTGCACTTTCATTATAAATAACATTTCAGTCGACGAACTGTAGATTATTAATTCAATTGCGAATATTTGACAAGATTTAAAGAAATGAAAGCACTTTGAGTTTTCACGCAAACTGCTATACTGACCTGTATATTAAATTTAATACACATGTATATTAAATCCACTATACCAATGTATGTTAAATATCTGTAGCGGTAGTACATATTTGCTTCACATACATGTATATTAAACCTCATACAGATTTTTCTAACAGTGTACATTAACATGCATTTCCCGTCATATTTTCATAAAGAATCTTCTATAGCTTTCATATAGCTATTGTAACAAACATTATATCTTTAATAAATTACAAGGTATTCCATTGCCATAAATTTCCGGTTCGCTAAATCTAAATACTAAACCGCCCTAACGAGGTGCGAGGTGAACCAGAATGGTTTAAGCCGCAAGGGCCAAGGAAATAGTGACAAATGGAATCTGGAGAACGTGATAGAAGCAGAAAATTATGTTTTGGGTCGGTTGCTAATTACACAGAATATCAAATAAATTACAGGGAGGAAAGGCTGGCTTGCTCATGTGCGACTTCATAAAACAATGTTTGGTACGTGTACCTACATGAAATCCAGAGCGCAAGCGGCAAATCCCGCTGGAGTATAGCGCCCAGATTCGTTCACGGTAAATTTATTCGCACGAAATATGCCAAGCATTTTATTTCCAATATCTTCCTAGTAAATCGGCAGATATTTCAATCCGCCAGGGATGTTGGCGGTCAACCCCTCGCCCAAACTGACAAATTGAATCAAACGAAGGTCCGTATACCGATGTCCGATATTTCGCCATCTCCCCTTTTCTTCACCCTCGACTACTCCCGTCGACCAAATGATTTTTAGAAATCGATCACCACTGGCTGCTCAACAAATCGTCCATGGCACCGCCCTGACTTACGGGGCTGGAAAGTATTCGTTCGCGTTTTAAGTACAAGGGTTGTGGCTGCTGTACCCTTTTACAAGGGTCTCTTGCGGATCAGTCGTCAAGAGAATTATTTGCCAAAGCATTTCAAAGTGAAATAAGATGCACCTCGCACGCATTTAAAAAGAATAGAAGATTTATTTTTAAGTAATGTTTCATTTCTTCTAAAATAAAATACGTTCCAGAGAGAAATGATATTGCTGTACAATTTAATAAATTTGTCTACAAATAGCACTTGCCTTGACTCGAGTATACACATTCCCAACCTATATTTCTGTCATCTTGAACCCCGGTATCGCGTTAAGAGACGCCAAGGTATGATTACAACTTTTTATTGCATTTCCATTTCATTTCTCGCGAGAAAGAAACGCGGCTCGCGTACGAAGTTAAAGAAGTAGAGAAGAAATTGAAACGAATAATGCATTTTAAACGCGATTACAGTCCCACGCCTCGGGGCAAGTGAAACTCATTCTTTGGTCCCCATTAAATTTAAATTTAACGTCTATGTAACTTTCCACTATATATACTGCAGATATAATAAATTGTCCCGAAACGATTTCAGCATTTTCCCCACCTACAGTACGATTACATGCACCCAGTCGATCAAAGCTGAAAAATTATCTTGCCAAGTTACGATCGACCGGCCACGCCGTGATTAGCTTCTCGAGAAGAAAAAGAGAAAATATTATTATTGAGAATGTACAGGCTATACACTATACATGAATGAAAACTGTCGCTCCGTAAAACAACGAATTCAACTATGTCCAGTAGATAATCAATTCCGCAGTCTATTCGCACTCGGAAGTACACAATTAATTTTTTAATTTTTCGTTTCATGATGAAAAAAATTAACCGTTCTACAAAACTACCGTTCTTGAATAAAATCGAGAAAACTAATAATTTTTGTAATAATTTCTTATAGAAAACTACAAGTTTTTAGTACAAAACGTTATGATTTTAAGTGAATAATGAGGAAATTGTACCATTTTTTGCGAAAAATGAAAAAAAAATCAAATAAGGAAAGTGTACAATTCCAAAGTACAATCCTAATTTTTCTTAGCTTTTCGCGGGGTTTTAAAAGACAATTGCAAATTTCTACAAAGCCATATAAATAATTACAAGTTTTTATGAAAAATCAGAAAAATGAACGACAGAAAAATGTAATTTTAGTTTTACATTGTTTTTTTTTCTTCTTCAAAAATATACGAATTTTATAAATACAATGTATTATAATTTTCTATAAAACTTAGTACTTTACGATTACGAAACCGGGTAAAAATATTTGGTCTTGATTTTGTCTAGGGTAAAGAATAATCCAAGACAATTTCAAGTTATGCTGTATGTCTAGCTTGTGAGACGGAATCAGACTATTTTTGATGTATTAAAACGAATATTTTCGACTTAAAGACAAAAATTGATGTCTTAAGACAAGATTATTTGACTTTGAAAGAACCTGAGAGATTTATAATTCAAAGAAAAGCCGAGAGGCTCCCCCAATGCCTCCGAGGGTCATCACTAATCCGCTTGAAATTTTATAGAATGTTTATATTGTTTATCTTGATAGGACTTATTTTTTATCTGTTAATAAATTTGTTTATCTGCAATAATTATGGTCTTTTGATGGCGAATCTAAAAATTGTATCCATTTTTTCCTATCTCCAACAGTTCACTAGATACTTGTAGAAATTGACAGTTTTATTATTTTTATGGAAAATTTGCTATGCCTGTAGTTGCTGAGATCTACAGGTGCCAAATTTTTTATTTATAAATCATTTATTACAAAATTACAAGTTTTATCGTTTTAAAAATTGTAATACTTAGCAGATGTCAACTGTTTGGTCCCAACCTATCTGGAAGTGGCAGGCCCTGACGGTAGTAATAAAGCAAATATAGAAATTATCCTTCCGTGTCTTAAGACAAGTCCACCTGGTCTTGTCTTGGCACAGCTACATCCATAAATACAAAACAAGACTGTGTATCTCTAATTTAGTGGGAACTTCTTCAAATTAGACAAGAATATATATTCATGATGGTAACATAATCCCAAAGTACCTTTTCTTTTTTTTTATTTCTTTAAAGCTGCATATTTTCTTAAATATTATATGCACTTTGTTGTAAAATTTTAATCCTCAGCAGATGTCAACTGTTTGGTACTAACCTAGCTACCTGATTCCTGTAAATGGGAGGCCCTACCGGTGGGGTCCATAGTTTATAGAGGTCGGAGTATATTGGACAATTATATTTACAAACGAAAACTCTTGTGATTTTGACCCTGGCAAATGTTAAAGCCACAAATTGATAATATCATTTTCGTTAAGAGCAATTGGGTATATTTATCAAGACTTACACTTCTTGTCTTAACACAAGTCTACCTGGTCTTGTCTTGGTACAGTTTACAGCCATAAATGCAAGAGAAGTCTGTATAACTCCAATGTGTAGCTGGTGAGACGGAATCAGACATCATGGTCTTGAAGACATTCAAGACAAAATCAAGACCAAATATTTTGAAACGGGTCAGTACTTTTGTAACCGAGTTTCGAATGACCAGATTCCTGGAGTGGGTGTACACTGTACATGCATGCACATTAAATCTTTGTCGCAACAAATTGTGAAATGCGCTATCTCATCGTCACTTCCAGTAACATGTAACGGAGTATTCGTGCGTGATCACGAGAGTATAAGTGGGTATGCGTTTGTTCAAGATTAGCGCAATAAATAACGGCGTGGCACGCCGAGTGTTCTGCTTCTTCGTTTTATGTCTCTCGTATATTCAATAAAAAAACTAACAATGCGTTAGACTTACTACACGATTAAAGGAATCAGGAAGAGGAAGCTCCCTTCATTATCGCTTGTTTTACATTTATAACAATCGTATATATATATACCATTCAAGCCACCGTCGTTTTACAGACATTTTGGTCTTCAACCATGCACCAGGTTGCGCAATTTTCCATCTCAAAATCCGTATCAAAATTTAAATAAAGTGGCATATTGTACATATACCACGAATTATTATTTCCAAATCAATCATGAAACTTTCAATCTACACTAGAGACGATAAATATAAACATTTTCACAATAGATGTTTGGAATTTACAGAACAAAGGATCTTTGTCTTCGGCTAAAATATTGAATTACCTTCTCCGAATTGACTACATGGTATACTTATGTTTTCCTTGGTCCTAGCGATACCAATGATTTCAAAGAATAATAAGCAAAGGTATCATCTGACTATCTAGTTTTTGTCTCTCACTCTCACGTTCTCTCCCATTTTCCCTTCTCTAGTACTCACTCGACCATCACCGGATAATCGAGCCTTCTGCTTCTTGTCCCATTTCGTTCTCTTCTACGTACATTGCTACTCGAATGTATAGGTACAAGTAATTCGGGGATGCGTAAAATCCAAATACCTATTTAGTGCAATAATCGGGGCGTAAACAATTTGAAATAAAGAAAGAAAAAGAAAAACGGGACGTGCACCCGTGTCGAATTTAGGCTGCGACGCTTATCTGTTCTTGCTACCGGTATTGACAACTGCCTCCTATGCAACGAACAGCCACCCGTCGAGCTAAACGGGGGTGAGAAATCGGGCACCTTTTTAAATGCGAAATGACACCCGCGGTGCGATTGTGCAACAGACTTGGCGAAAGGGAATGAAAGAAAAAGTCCATCACAGGCCTTTGAGGTGGTACCGACACTGAAGAGACGACTGTTTTGTGCCATCATCAGGGAAAGGGTCGTCGTCGTCCTTACAAAAAAATTTTTATAAAACTGATTCGCTAGGTCGATAGTGTTATTTTTCAAAAGAAATAATTTTATTTTGAAGAAAGAAACTCAAGTCCTCTTCTCCGGAAACATGAAACAACTTGAATTACAGTCAGATCTTCAGTTGGAGGTGACCAATTTCTAATAAAAGTTTTTATTTTTCAAGAATAATGCTGAACATCGAAAGACCCGAGGGGTTGTATGTACATTAAAAGCATTAGCCTTCCATCGCCGATTTCGCAGATCCGTCGCAACGCCGTTAACTATCTCTCCGTCGTACGCGCAATCACGATCTCAAGGCAGGTATTTTACCATATTACTGATGCTGTAGCATTATTTACGGTTACCATAACTCCCGAGGTCCATTGCTGTTAAGGTCTTAAGAGCTAGGGGCTGTGGAGGGAATACAAGCGAAATACGTGTAACGACGAATGATTTATTCGTACGGACGACTCTGTACAAGGCCTCTTCTCCTAAATAGTGTCGGCTTTGAGAGAATACGCGACGACACATGCATTCTCCCTCGGCTGAATTATCATCTACAGGATAATCGAGGTTGGCAATATTTTTTCTCGGAAACCATCATGTGTCTTCCTGGAAGAATGTAGGATTGTAGGGGTTGAGATCAAGCTTCACTTGACTTTAAATTTAAATTGTCCCTATAATGATGAAGAATTATCATAATAAGACAATTAAGAAGAAATATTTAAGGAAAAATATTTTTGGCATGTACTAAGAAGTGTGCTTAAATGTCTGGATCTACTAGAAACCGAGTTTTGTTGGTGTTTGAACATCATTTAAAAAATTGAACTTTTAAAACTGTTGTCCAATCAAAAAATGCCCTTAAAATAATTTGTTAATCTTACTGAGAGCTATTAGATATCACAATTATAACACATGGATATCTGGAAAAAATTCAAAACCACATTTTTCAATTTTTTTAATAAAAAATAGCAGTTTCCTCGTAAAAAGGTTGAAAAAGGCATTGTAGTTATGCCATGTTTTCTTAACGTATTATTCAATATAAACACCTAATGAATTGAGTTAAATTACAATATTTTAATCCTCAATATTTGAGAAGCCCCACGTTGATAAAAATGGATTATACGAACTGGATAATAGAATTAAAGAATTATACACCGTATAGAAACGTATATTAGCGCGTATAATCTATAATATTTTTCTAACATATGAAGATGTTACCAAATATAATCTCTAGATGTTAAATTCTTATAATCTTCAGGCATTAAATTGTAACATCTCAGTTTTTTAAATATCCAGGGGTCCGTGTAGTCTCAGATGGTACGTCGCATCGTGGCGCGGGTCATATGCATTCGTTTGCATTGAAACAAGTGATAATTAAGTTATAAAATTGTTATTTAATTATTATTTAATTATAATTATTATTTAGATTTAGAAAATGGGTAAGTTTATATTTCTTTTCATTACTCATCACTGCCACTTGTACAAGTACCGAAACTTAGCCTCCTTTACTTTCGTTATTGTAGTCTTATAATATCCACTTTCCTGCTTATTGTGTGTTTAAAACAATTGAAATTTTGTTCCAGTTCTACTTCCGAGCTCGTCTATCGAAATTTTGTATAGGTTTATAAATATGTTTGCACAAATTATTATATATATTTGAGGTTATCCAATCGACCAGGATTCTAATATGGATATTAGATTTTAAAATCTTGGATTATAGATTTTATTATCGCAGATTATAAAGTTTTATAATCCAAGATATTATCCTGTAATATCTATTTCTTACTATCTATAGATTGCAGTTCTAATAATCTGGATCGCTGTCCCAAGTCAAAGATTATATCCGGTAACATTTTTTTATTACCGTATATAATCCTTTTTTCTCGTTTGAGTGCACTTATATGTGAATGATTAAAGATTTTGTTTTCATTAAAAAAAAAAAAATTGTTTCTACAAAATTTGGTTTAATTTCCAATTATTTACGGTCCTAGGATAAATGACAATCTAGTATTACTGTGATGGATAGCACGTCTCCAGTTTCAAGAGATTCTTATCATGGTGGGATTTTCAAAACGAATGATTTACATCCCACTAACGAACTGAGATTGACTCATTTTCCTCAATTGGTAGCACAAGCTTGACGCGTGTATTCGCTAAAATACGCGGTAGCTCGTTCCTGAAGCGCATCCACGACGCGTTCTGACCATGCACGTTCGCACGTATGAAAGTGTTTAGCATTAGAACGTTCGTAAATGTAACTGCAAGACTGTACAGCCTACTGTATACATAATGCATACATAGCGCAATATCGCTGACATGCGATTCCGGTCTAAGAGGCCCTCTCTTACAGTGACAAACAGGTTTCCCGCATGCAAGTCGTTATTCGCAGCATAAGAAAGAATAAGAAAAAAGACAGTGGAAGGTGAGATTGTTAATGTAATCGCTAATTACCTGGTAACGATCCTCCCAGGTAAAAACACACATGAGATCTGCACTTGCACTGGATGAAGTGTAAGAACGTAACGCAGAGTGCACTCCAGGCCACTGGTGTTGAGCATAATGATATCCCCACGAGAATATTCTCAGAGAACAAGAAAGGAAGCAAAAAAATGCTACGATTATGTACGCGTAAAATGGCTTTTGCGTTCTTTTGGATTTGCATATGGATTTCACACTGATGATTTCACAAAGTGAAATTCACAAAAGTGAAAAATTTCAGAAAAGCCGCAACTATGTAGCATTACTATAGGTATAGGAGAAGATAGCTGTATACAATATTAATTTGTTAAAACAATTATATTGGTTAAATTTCACTAATTATTTAGTCACTTTAAGCAAAAAGTTAACAAAAATTTGTATATTTAAAAAAATCTAAATTGCTAGCATTATTTAAAGAGAATAATATTAAAAATAATACTAAATTATTTTAAAAATTATGTTTTTCAACTTGAATTAATTATTACCTCACTTTAATTAAAAATTCGACAAAAAGTGGAAATTTTCATTAAAATCTTCAACTTTCTATCATTATTCTGAGAGAATATTATTATCATTATAAAGTAGTATTTTAGGGATGAGAATACATTTTTATGTTAAAAAATCGCTTAAAAAATGATAATTAGCGCCAGAAACTCGCGAAACCAAATTTTTCACTTATAAGGGTTTTTTGGGACCCTATAAAACAGACTTATGGGGATGCTTTTTACAAAATAAGTTTTTATTCGTATTCTATTTCTAATTGTGACTCAATAGCCTAATATTGACGATTATGAATGAAATTGACTAAAACGTCTTCTTTTCTTATGGGAAGTACATGGTAAACTTCATGGGGCTTGTGGAACCTTTAGATATAATTTTTAAAACACGCTTTTTTGGGGGGTGGATCCGAAAAAATTTGGGGTCCATATGCATGGAAATTTGAAAACAAATTTCCAATGAATTCTGAGACCACTTAAGTCTACAATGAGGGTCTTCCTAATTTATGACCAACTTACGAATTTATACCTTTCAGTTAGTCGTTCTGGATGAGGACAAAGCTATACTTATAATTGAATCTTTGGTGTGCTTAAATCTTGTTTTATGGTGTTGGCCTTTAAATGTATTCCATTGTAAATTTGGAAATCTACAACTGCCTTCATTTTCGCAGGGAACATGAAGAATAGACACCAGTTTATTTTGGCGTCTATACTCTGTATAATCCCTCTTTCTCATGAGTATTTATGGCAAATAACAGAGCTATCAGAACAGAGACACAAGCTGTTGTAAATAGAATCAAGTTTTCCAGTGTATAACAGATGTGATTTATAAAATTCGGGAGGGGGGGGGGGGGGCTGAGCCCCCTCAGCCCCCCTGGCTACGCCACTGTTTCCCTCCTAGGTACACAATATACTATTAATTGATAATGAGAAGCGAGGAGTAAATGAATGCTAATCTTTTAACACAGACATTATTTAACATTCCCAAACATTTGTACTTTTTGGAGAGGGCTGACGTAAACGTCAAGAAGGAAGGGGAAGGAAAAATAATTAAATTGTGGAAGAAGGAAGGTATAGCAGTATAACAACACATGTTGTGTGAGTACAAACTTATAAGTAAGTATTGTCTCTGGTATCTATTTAAAAATAAGAGCATGGTTACTCACAGGTGTCGACGCGGTGCCAGTGCGATAGTTGGCAATATTATGCACAGTAATCTCTTATCCGAATGAACATTAGCGACCACACAAGAACGAATTACAATGTAAAGCGAGAGAGCTAATTAAAACCGGCACCGCGCTCAAGCTTCTGTATATCTACGAGTAGTTGCCGTGGCCTTCGTTTCTCTTATACAACTAAAACATCTGGTGAACGAAGTGCGTGCACGTCACGCGATCCACATTTTCTTCAACAACCAAAGCACTGGAAGAATGACGCTATATGTCAACGCATTATCGACTGCCTTGACGTGTTAAGCGCTGGCTCGTGAATTAAAACGTTTTGCGCCCATCACGTGCTGCGGATGCGACGGTAGTGTTGCGCGCGCGAAAGCATGACCAACCTGATAGCAGGAAAACTGGAGAATTTTCTGTATTATCCTGTTCACCTCTGGGAGTATAGCCTTCAATGCTACTAACGATGAGGCTTTAATATTTGTCTTTATTTTTTAAAATAATTTTTCATCAATTAACGACAACTATATCATAATTATGGAAGGTAGAGACTCATTCACTACTTTATATACTTTATACACGGAAAAAAGTGGATCGTTAGAACAATAACTCTCTAAACCATTACCTCTAACTATTTTAAATTGAAGCGCAGCTTTTCGTCGGTGAATTTTGTTAAAATTACTATTTTGTCTTTTGGTAAGTTAAACTGACTTTTTAAAAGAGTAGGATGAACCATTTCAAATAGTAGGATGCAATGCACCACTTAGTAACCGTCACACTCAGCGAGATGAAGAGTATTCTAGTACTATTCGTGTATAGTAAGCCTCACTTCCGTGAAGAGTAGCTTCGCCGATTTCGCATTGTAATGCATATATGTATATGTATATATGCACTGTACGTATTCTATACACGATTTATGAATAGATCAGCTCGAAACTTTCGCCAACAAAAATGATGTAAAATGTGCCTCGATTTGATCAGAAAAAAATTACTTTATATATGATTTCTGCACTTATTTTACGATTATTATTACACAATTGTACATAGTTAGGCTTTACATATATGATCGCACGCTCAAACGATTTGAAAAATCGCCACCGCTGGGGAATCGAACCCTACCTAACTACCTAAAACCTGTCCTAAAACCTAAATCTAGCACACGCCTTAATCAAGTGAGCTACGAAACCGCTTAGATTTTTCTGATAAAACCTCGGTCAATTGTTTTCTCTGAGAAAAGAGTGGTCAGCTAAGAAATATGTGTCGTGCTCTGTTTTATCAGTGATTTTTTAAATACATATTATATACTAATAGGTAGGTTTAAATATGTTCAATTACAATTTTTTAATTAAACCTTACAAAAGATATCTAATATTTTGTAACGAGTTTAGGAAAAATATTTTTCTTAGAAGTATTAACTCACACATTCATTTTAATAACTAATATTTTTAATAAAAAACGTAGCGTATACGGATCCGGCATATTTTGCGGAATTTTAATTTTCTCTTCCAGCAGATTTTGCCGGATTTTAATTCACTCTTCTGGCATATTTTTAATAACGTCATGATTTTCCGTAAATGATCATAAAATTCATAAATTCTACAAGTTTCATAAATTTCCACAAACTTCATAAATTTTCACAAATTTCCACAAATTTCGTAATTTTTCCAAAAAGTGCATAAATTCCC
>CAKNWU010200782.1:0-10890 GCA_932072015.1 Andricus quercustozae | reverse complement strand
GACCTGTCGGTTTGCATATTCTCCAGCCGTTCTCCACTCTCCTAACATTGACCACTACCCCATGCATCTTGAGCTTCCCTGCCTAAACTACCCCTTCGAGCGGGAGAAACTAATATGGCAATACCTTTGCCAAATATGCGTCGAAAGCATTGAAAAAAAAACCCTCTTCAAATGAGAAGGTTCCGCACCTAATACAAGGGTCATGCGTAATAAACATTTACAAAAGTAAATTGAAAAGCATGACCCGCAGCAAATACTTCTGTAAATCTGAACGAGAATAATTTAAAAATTGAAAAGGGGGAATTTTCGAAGTTTTAAAAATTTTTCATCCCCTAGCCGAATACCCACCTGAACTTCATTTCATGCTGCTGACGATTGCATTTTTGGCTAAGCACTCAAAGTCCAACCATGCTCAGCAACACTTGCCGTGCCTGGCGAGTAACAAAATCCACTTACCTAAACAAAATTTCCCACCCATGTCCACCGACAGGTCGCCTACAAGAAGCACCCATCAAAAATCATCTTGGCAATTTGCAGAGCTACTTGAACCGAACAAGTAGCCTCTTGAAGGGAATCTTCTCGCGAAAATTCTTTAACAGACGCCCGTCGAGTTCGACACGCTGGTTCATCACGTTAACCCTTACGGTTTGCCTCCCGTAATAAAATTTTCACTTAATACCTATATTTAGTTGAGCATAAATTTCGGGTCGAAGTGTAAAACTATTAAATAGTTTCCTAACTAGGGCGCGTTGGAAACCTCATCGTGGGGACGTTAAACCTAAAAAAAGTTTTCTATCCAACGAGTAAACCCGTGGATTAAAACTACTGAAAAAAATCTTCGGACTAATCGTTTTTTTTGTGCACCAGAAAATTGTTACCGAAGTTGACAGTTGTTTGGGAAGGCCATGCAAAATTCGGCATCCCCAAAAAATTTTAATCCGCAATCAAAAGAAGCACCTTAGACAATTTCGAAGTCGAATCACAAAACTTCTGAGAAATTGTCTATTGTAGTTAATATTTGGAATAACGGGGAGAATAATAATAAGATGACATGCGAATTTAAACGCACTCCATGTCATCTTGGTTAAAAACCAATTATTATTCTCTCAGTTAAAACAAATAAAAACCTGTGTGTGAGGGGACGTGTCGGTCAACCACGTGTGAGAACATGTATGTGTGACGCGACTGTGTAATATGGACTAGAGTTGTCTTAATGACAACGAATACACAATCCACTAAGCATCGGCCCTTTAGGAAAAGGGAAAGCTAAACCATTACCTGCCCTTTTTCTAAAGGTAAATAAGTTTATAATGAACAACGGAATTCGGCGAGTACTATGTATCGTTCCAATTTTTTATGAAAGATAAATTCTGAGTTGATGAGAGATAAACTGATGGTGTAAAATCGGCAAATCTTTCGATCTGTATCTTATTTCATACTTTGGGGGTTGCTTGAATAAATTCAACTGACATTTATTTCGTTGTTTAATTTGCAAAATAACATCCTCTCACTAATAGCCTAGAAAAGTATTCTCGGATGAGAACAATTAAATTACGTCCCACAAAAATAATAAACGAAGCCAGACAATGGACTTCGTTCAGTTTGTGTAGCCTCCGCAACTCATTGGATATTTTTAGTAAAAATGAAAATTTAGAAAGTTGAACCAGTCATCAATAAATACAAAATACCGGGTTGTAACACTAACAAATTGTTGAATTTTCAGGTCACAAATACAAATTTTTTATAAAACAGTTGAATTTTAAAACCAAGAATGTGAATTTTCAAGAAAAAAGTTTATTTTCAGTTAAATAGTCCAATTTTAAATCAAAAAGAAACTTATCGTTTAAAAATATAAAAAAATGGTCAAATTGTTCATTTTTCAAGCGAAAAATACATACATTCATACATACATTCATGTACATATAATAAACTTCTCTTCCTACCTTTGTCCTTGGATTTTGTTGAAAAAATCTGCAATATTTCCAGGTGCATCGCGTTTTCTTTTTTTAGACTTATTATTCATGGTGTGTAGTCACAAAATAGCACAGCGAAGTGAAAAAAAACGGTCAAATAAGTAAATTATCTCGTAAATTCACGAGGACATCTATTCGATTGAACTCATCGAATGCTTGATCTATAATGACTAATTCGCAGCACCTAGTTATTTGAAAACTTCAGAACAATTGTAGATTGATAAATGAACTATTCCGTGAAATACACTCATTACATTGGTCAACTTAGTTGATCCCCTTTTCCAGCTCCACCAATATTTCGGGACGACTAGACGCAACCTATAAATTACTATAAGTCTCTAAGTTGTGATTCTCCGGTACTTTAGGATCTTCTAATTACTTTAAAAATTCTGTTGGCAGACAGCTGTCCTCAAATGAGGATCAATAGACCATGCAATAAATATGTACTTTAATCCTTGGTGTTCTAGAATCATATAGTATGGCTCCCCGTGTGGTCTTACAATTAGTTTATTTCCAGGTATAGTCTCCGACAGCTCTGGCCTGAGTCATTAATGCCAAAACGATCAGAGAATAGGCACTCATACCGTTATTGAAAGTAAAATGTAACTTTTGAGTACACAGGGTTCCAAAATTGGGGGGGTGGGGCTTGAGCCCTTCAAGCCCTGGCTACGCCGCTGACTTAAACTTGCGAATAAAAGCCAAACAGCAACGCTGGGAGTTTATTATGTTGTCTGAGTTCTTTTATTAAACGCTTAGCGTTGAAGGTAGGATGGAAGCGTTTGCACGAAAGGAGATTCTGTAAAACGTACTTTAGAGTGCTTGACATAAACTGGTTGAATAGTGCCCAATTGCAAGGCTGGGTATCGATTCTTTCGTCTGCCCATTCAACCTAAGCGCTTTGCGATGAACTTGGGATGCAATCTTTCAATCGCAAGTAGCGTTTGTCATACGTTTGTGAATGAGCTATTTGTATCACCGATTAAGACAATCAAATGCGTCTTCATTATAGAAATCGAATTTCGTCTTTGATGCTCGATGATATACAATTATATGAACGCTTTATGAATGGCCTAAGCGCTTAGCGCATCGCCCGAATGCTTAGCGTTTATCATTTCAAACGCGATTAAATCGCATTGCTTGTCCGTGCAATTCTTTTTCTACATAAACTTGCAGGAGAGCAATGCAAAAACTGTTCATAATTTGAGCTTTTGACATAGGGATTTTTCGATCATGAGAGCATAAACTAAAAAATATCAAAAACTTTCAAAATTCCATCGGGACCTTTTGGCCATGTATTTGATGCGGGGTCTTTTACAAATTTACATAGAATCATAAGTTGGTTTATCTATAAAATTGGTGCATTTGCAGATGCTGTCTGCAAACACTATTTCAATATTTTGCAGTCAATTTTATTCACATTTTGTTTTTTTATTTCTCAATTGAAACCTACCGATGCGACTCGAAACCTGTACTTGCGGATGATAAGGAAGGACGCCTCGATTTCGCGATTGGCAATATATGGCTTGGACTTCAGAGCATTAGAGCGCGAATTTTACAGGCGGTCTGCATGCCGTGTTTGCTTTGCTGCTTACAACTACAGTCTTATGGTATTCACATACATACACAGCACATCTCAATTTTTTACACAGTTTTCTCCATTTCGCGACGTATTTCGCAAAACTGAGGTTCACCATCATCAAGTTGTGGCTCTTCGGATGTATGATAACGCCTAAAAATGCTTCTGTGATGTCAGAATTGTCAGTAAAAAAATAAATTTGTGAACGTTTCTCGCCGTTCAAATGCTGTCTTCTGCTATCAAAAGATTTCTCCCTTTCGAAAAATTTATGATTTGCGTAAAAATAATGATTACCTCAGCAAAAGGCTTCATTCCTCTAAATTATATTGATCCGAGCATCTCGCAACACCCCGGATATTTGACAAGTTTTCTTTCTTTCCTTCTCAAATACTTCGGAAAAAATATATATTGTGTCAGTGCCGTACCTTCACAAAAAAAATCTTCATTTGTCGGTTCACCGCTATACAATTTGTCACAATTTTAAAAATTATTTCTCTGCAATATTAATAACAATTCAGAGTACGTCATTTAAAATAATTGTGAATTTGTCAATAAAAAAGAACACTTTAATATACAAAACACTTTACAATCTCCTCTTTAGATGCCGTTTCTATGTTTTTTAATATAGACCCGAACTTAGTACACAATAAATAGTTAAGCAGGTCAGTGAAACGAAGGTCAAAATAAAAGATTCGATCATTTTTTTGAAACGTTTCGGTCACTGTTTTGGACCCTCATCAGTGAAGAAAAAAAAACATTTATTAAGTCTGTAAAAAACTCACAAATAATGTAGAAAATATTACAAAACAGATTAAAGAATAATTAATGGAAATTTAATTTTTAAGTTAAAGAAAGAGGAGGGTTGTCTCATAAAAGAAGGCCCTACATTTTTAAATCTATATGAAGCAATAAAGATTGACAACAGCGAAGAAAACGGAAGCTCAATAAGGAAAAGAGAAAAACAAACATACGTGGTACAAGTTAAAAATCGAAGAGAAAGTCAATGTAAAAATCCAACAGAAAGTAAAAAACATGATTTAACATAAATAAACATTAAGAGAAACCAAATAAAAATATAAATAAATAAGGGCGAAAGCCCGACATTCCGCTTGGAAGGTGATGACGAGTGACTGAATAACTGAAGGAAATTACGAAAATTGAAAACAGAAAACAGAAAGTGATGAATAGGTCGATAAAGTGGAATATAACTTTAACGACATGAGAATTAAAATTTTCTAAGAGGTTTGTAAACTTTAGGAAATAAATTATTTTCATATCTAAGATTAAATGTATTTGGTACTTTATTGATAAAACATTTTTCAACTATTTTTCTATGAACTCTATTATTCTCCAATGATAGAATTTCATAATGATCTAAATCAAAGTTATGGCCGGTATCAATATAATATTTATTAAGAACAGTATGAGCAGCTTTATCAGGATGGCAAATAGAATATCTATGTTCACGACTACAGGTTTCTATAGGTCTGCCAGTCCCACCCACATAAGCGAACGGACAGACAGCGCGATTGTATGTGTTAACAACTCCGGAAATTTTGTTTTTGGGGAGTGGATCTTTGAGTTTGTTCAAAATTTTTGAGAAACTATTGTTTGGTTTGTAAATGATTTTGATTTTTTGCTTCTTTAGAACTTGTTCAATTTTTTCCGATAAACCTTTTATGTATGGACAAGCTGTGAAATCAACATAGGATACTTTTCTGTTTTTATTAGATTTAGAAACAAATTTAGTATTATATAATCGGAAAGTTTCTTTCTTTAGGCAGTTGTTGATTAAGGGGATTGGGAAACCATTATCTTTTAAGGTAGCCAGTGGGCACCAAATTTGACGACGTCATAAAGATGTCGTAACGATGTCGTAAAGACGTCGCCAAATTTTGTGCCCACTGGGTATCTGTGATTGAATTTATGTTTTTGATTCAAAATTCTGGACCTGAAATTCTAAGAATTCTGTAAAATAAACCTGTGATTAAACCAACCTTATGACAATTAGGATGAAAAAAGTTAACATTTAGATAACGACCAGACCAAGTTTTCTTCTGATACCAATACATTTTTACAAAACCTTTACATCTAATAAAAAGAGTTCCTAAAAAACTAATTTTTGAATTTTCTTCAACTTCTATGTTGAATTTAATATTAGGATCGTAAGAATTGAAATTTTCAAGGAATGTATGTATTTTATCTTGAGGGACAGCTGTAATTATGTCGTCTACGTAACGGAAGAAAAATGGAACTGAAAAAGCGAGATTTTGGAGACATTGAGATTCGAGTTTCTCCATAACTAAATTGGCTGATGCAGGTGAGAGGGGAGAACCCATAGCTAAGCCACTTTTCTGTTTCTAAGTGGAGTCACCAAATTTGAAAAAGGTCGGATTTATACAAAGTTCAATACAATCTAAAAAGTAATGAAAGGAATTTCAGTAAATTCAGAAATCTCAGACCATCTTGAAGTCACACAGTCTAGAACATCAGAGATCATCACAAGGGATACGACATAACCTAATTTTTTGTACGAAGTATAAACAATCTGTGATGTGTGAATTGTTTTTTCCAATAACATTATTTGAAGTTTTGGACAAGAAGGCAGATAATTTGTATAAAGGACCGTTAATAGTGGAAACAATTAATCTCAAGAGGGTATCAGGTTTATGAATTTTAGGAACGCCGTAGTCCCTTGGCCTGATAGCTGAGTAAGTTCTGAGTTCTCTTGCTTGGTAAGAAGAAATGGTATTATAAAATTCTAAATTAGAGATAAAATTATTGTTCTTGTCTTGTAAAGTAGCAGTTTATTCAAATTTGGATCATGATTAAACCAGTGGGCACAAAATTTGACGACGTCTTTACGACATCGTTGCGACAACTTTACGACATCCTATGTCCATGTCGTTACGGTATCTTTACGATATCGTAAAGACATCGTCAGATCGTACAACGTCTTTACGATATCGTAAAGACATCTTAACGACATGGACATGGGATGTCGTAAAGATTTCGTAAAGGTGTCGTAATAATGTCCTAAATACGTCGCAAATTCTGTGCCCACTGGGAAGTTTTTTATCATTTAGGATATCAGACATTTTTTTGTAGTAATCAGTTTTAGTGATAAAAATCGTAACATTGCTTTTATCAGAATTGGTAAACATCACATCCCGGATTTCCTAATTTGAATTCACGTATCACATTAGAATCAGGTATAAGCTCAAATTTGAGTCGACCTTGATATCTTAAAGAGGAAACATGATCCATGATAATTTGGGAACATTGATTTCTAATTAAAGTTTGAGATTCGCCATCTAAGTTAAAAACCCAGTTTCAATAGAGGCAATGATCTTGTGAACGTGTAGGTCATTGATGTTATTAATATTAGATGAAAACTTAGGTCCTAAAGACAACAAAGTCAATGACTTCTTGAGGAATAACATAGGAAGTGAGATTTATAAACCAATTTCTATTGCAATTCATTTTTGTAGCACGAATTTTCAAAGCACGAAGATGACAGATTTTTTTTATAGAAGCAACTTTTTTACATTGAAAAATTCTTAAATATTTGTAATTTTTAAATGCAAAGAATTTTTGTAATATTTGAAAAGGGATGATATTCTGAACAATATTTTCAATTTGATTTAACGTAAAAGTATTGTGTCATTAATTTCTAGATTCAAGATGTTGATCGACAAATTAAGAAAAGACGATTTAACTCACATGAGTTTCGAGAGTAGAAGAAATAAAAGTTCGAATTCTTTAATTTACATTCGATGTGTGAAGGAATGCCGAATCTCCTGCAGCGTAAGATTCGTTGATTGATAAGATTAGCTTGTTTATATTTGATAGTTGAACATTCCTTTAGAAGCGAAGAGTAACCATGTCCAAAGAAATATGAAATCATTTGGAAGAATTCCCATATTTTTGTATAATGTTTAAAATTCCACATGTTAGTAATGCTGTACCTTTAGTCTCGACCTTTTTTGTATTAAATAGTGAAGCAAGTCATCGAAATGAAGGTCAAAATAAAAGACTCGATAATTTCTTTTGAAACGTTTCGATCACTGTTTTGAACCATCATCAGTCATATAATACCGAATTTGCTTCTAAATATAATAAAAATAAAGAAGTATCTTATGTTCAGTTCACAGCTTGTCCATACATAAAAGGTTTATCGGAAAAAATTGAACAAGTTCTAATGCAGCAAAAAATCAAAATCATTTACAAAAAACCAAACAATAGTTTCTCAAAAATTTTTAACAATCTCAAAGATCCACTCCCCAAAAACAAAATTTCCGGAGTTGTTAACACATACAATTGCGCTGTCTGTCCGTTCTCTTATGTAGGTGGGACTGGTAGACCTATAGAAACCCGTAGTCGTGAACATAGATATTCTTTTTGCCATCCTGATAAAGCTGCTCATACTGCTCATACTTCTCATACTGCTCTTACATCTCATGTCGTTAAAGTTATATTCTACTTTATCAACCCATTCATCACTTTCTGTTTTCTTGTTTGAATTCTCGTAATTTCCTTCAGTTGTTCGTCAGTCACTCATCTTCACGTTATAAGCGGGATGTCAGGCGTTCGCCCTTATTTATTTATATTTTTAGTTGTTTTCTCTTAATATTTATTTATGTTAAATCATGTGTTTTACTTTCTGTTAGATTTTTACTTTGACGTTTTCTTCGATTTTTAACTTGTACCAGGTATGCTTGTTTTTCTGGTTCCCTTATTAACCTTACGTTTTCTTCGTTGTTATAAATCTTTATTATTTGATATAGATTTAAAAATTGAAGGCCTCCTTTCATGAGACAACCCTTCTCTTTCTTTTACTTAAAATTTAAATGTTCATTCATTATTCTTTATTCTCTTTTAGAATATTTTCTATCTTATTTGTTTTGCACAATTTGATGAAGCAATACGATTTTGCACAGGCAATACGCCTGTAGGATACCTCTGTGACTTTGACAACAGCGTCATCTGACACGCGAACTATTGGGTATCTCCAAGTTATTTGGGCAATGTTTATGAAGAAAAACAGTGAATATCAATTCGTTTTAATCAAAAATGTTAATCTTCGGTTTAGAATTAATTGTTTACTATAAGATTTTTCGTTAATATTGAATTCAAACTTCTTCCCAATAGTTCCAAATTGGTGGCGCTGTCGTGGCTACCCAACAGGCGTATTCCGACTAACAATTTGACTACATATGACATAAACAATAATTTGTTACCCCAATGGGATCACCAATATCATCATTATTGGCAGAACTTATTATGCAAGACATGGAAGAATATGTCATAAACAACAAATCCTTCAGCATATTATTTTATTACCGTTGCGTGAATGGCACGCTTATCTGTGTCCAGAAAGATGATCTCTTTAAAGTATTAGATAATTTCTGTCAAAAAGGTGGCTCACTACAATTCACCCTAGAACAATCTCTTAACCAAAAAATCAATTTTTTAGATACAACTTTAATCTTTAGCTGAAGATATACCGAAACCGATTTGTATCACAAACCAATAGCATCAAGACGCACATTACATTTCCTCTCCAACCATCACATTTCACAGAATAGGGGTGTTGTTTTTTTCTTAGTTGACAGAGCAACTAAATTAGCTGCACCAAAATTTCACAAGAAAAATATAGTTTTCATTTGCGAAACCTTGATTGATAATAATTATCCTTATGAATTTATAAAAACTAATATTGAAAAAAAGACTTAAACTCGCAGAAAACTTAAAATTACACCCCAAAACTAACTAATGAAAAAAGAAGAGATTTTTCTAGAGTTATTGTTGTACCATATCACAACGATCTTTACCTACCTATACTTAGAATCTGCAAAACAATGAAATATTACAATTTTTTTTTCTATTGAAAATAAACTCGAGAATACTTTGTCACAATTTACCAAAGATAAAATTCCTAAGTTTGAAAAAGCTAGTCTCATCTACGGAATGAAATGTTAAAATTGTGGAATATTATATGTCGGGCAAACAAAGAGAACTTTAAAAACTAGTATCTCTGAACATATAACTACGCAAAAGAAAAAACAAAGAAAGGCTGCTTTATGTAAGCATTCAACAGACTTTAAGTACAAATTTGATTTTAACAACAAAAATGTAAAAGAATTTTATTTAGAAAATATTTATCACAGAAGAAACATACTAGAAATTTATCATATCGTCAAAAATGAAAGTACTGTGAATTTGAGATAAGACACTGAAAACTTAAACCTCTGCTTAAACATAATAATATATCGTGACGTCATATAATAATTTGGCAAACTTTCCTAAAACATCACTCATACACTTCTATTGTAATTTTTGACTAAACAACATTTTAATTTAAATGATGGATCACTCAAGTATTTAAACATAATATGGATACAATACCTTCTCAAACTCAATAGCCATATTTTTATTTCAAAACTAGAATTTTCTACTCATATACATGGAGAAAAAAGGGTGGAAGACTTTCTAGGCGAAAGACAGGAGGGTATGGTGGTACTGGGTGGGGATTTTAATGCGAGCATGGGGTGGGAAGGAGGCCTTTACAGGGAAGGGGAGAGCTTTGAAAGGAAATCAAAGGATAAGATAATAAATAAGGAGTGGGAGATCCATTAGGGATGTGGATAAGCGGAGAGAGTGGCGGATGGCAAGGGGGGGAAGAAGGGTCGACGGGGGAGAGGGTGAGCTGGATGAGGGAGGCGATAGAGAGGTATAAGGAGCAGTTAAGGAACTTAAGTTTTGAAGGGGAGTCGGTGGAAGAGATATGGGAGGATTTAAAAGAGAAAGTTAAAGGTTGCATGCAAAATAAGGTACTCAAAAATAAGGAGAAAGGAATGGTGAAGTCGTGGTAGGATAGGGAATGTAAAAAGATGAAAAGGAAGGTGAAGAGGAAGTACAAGAAGTGGAAAGAGGGTACAGCGAAAAGGGAAGAGTACGTAGAAATGAGGAAGGAGTTTAGATTGATGTGTAAGAAGAAAGAACAGGAAAAGGAGAAAGCTCTGGAAGAGGAGTTAGGAAATGTTATGACAGAAGGGGAGGCAGAGATGGAGGAGTTGGGTGATGAGGAGATAGAGAAACAGATAAGGAAGTTAAGAAGGTCAAAAGCAGCAGGGCTGGATGGGGTAGAGAACGAAGCATGGCTGTTTAGTACACAAGAGGTTAGGGAGAGGCTGAAGGAGTTAGTGAAGGGTTAAGGCGCTTCGTCAGGCTTGAAATTTTGCCCATGTATTACATTACCCCTGTTCCTCCTACACGGATGAATTGTGGGATATAATATTTTAACCACATAATCTCAATGGCATAATGCTTAAAAAGAAA
>CAKNWU010200777.1:0-15118 GCA_932072015.1 Andricus quercustozae | reverse complement strand
ACACAACTCTGGTCACTCAAATGATTGGGATCTTGATATTTCTCACAGTCCACCGCACAGTCCTGCTGAAACACATGATTTGAATCCTAATATTTTACACAGTCCACCACAAAAACTTAGGCATACACATGATTGGGATCTTAATGTTGTTTCTAAGTCCCCGCACAGCCCTGCTCACCAGCATCAATAGTTCAAGTCCAGAATAAACTTGGCCAAAACAAAAAATTAGTTGGTTCTGAGGCCAGGATATGTATTTTTAGGACATTTTAATCCAATATGGATTGCAAAAATTATACTTTGAAATGAGATCAATTTACAATTGAATTGGAGAAATATATGAGTTACATGTAGGCATTAAAAAGAGCGTATTTATTACCCTAATATACATTATTACCTTAAACATAGGATTGAGCTATTAAAGCAGGCTGAGAAAATGATATGATTTGCTATGCGAGGATAATATTTTCGATATGAAAATTCATGTTATGTTGAGGCAATTATCTTTTATGAAACCCTTCAAGATCATCTTCCCTGAAAGGAAAGAATGGTCTCGTTTGGTACACAAACGGCTTTAAAAATTCTTTGGGAACAGGGGCTGGAATCTATGGGAAGAAGCCCAGGATTTGCCTGGAGTAAATATGTAAGCGAGCTTATGAAGGCCAGCACATTTATATTTGTTCCGACATCATAGTGGGATAGAAGCTAAAAAAATGGGCCAAAAGTCAATATTTCGTCGGATTTGTATGAAGCTTGGTACAATGAGGTTTTTGAGGTCGCTGATTTCGAATTTGGAGTCAAACGTTCGAAATTGAAAATGGTGCATTCACTATGACGACCAAAATCTCAAAAATTTTACATATTTGTATAAAACTTGGTACGACGTATTTTCTTCAAGATTTGTACTTAGTAGTTTATAATCTTTCCTTCTAGAGTTTTCGGGATCGCTGATTTTATAATTCATTTCAAATCTTTAAGATTAAGGAAAGTAGCGGTAATACTTTAATTAAAAGATAAGCATTGAATTGGAAATCGGGGTGTTTGTTTTTTGTGAGTCCCCTTGCCTCTTACAATTTCGGGGTGCTTGTTTTTTGTGAGGCCCCTTGCCTCGCACAATTTCGTGGCACTTGTTTTTTGTGAGTCCCCTTGCCTCTCACAACTTCGAGGAGCTTGTTTTATGTGAGTCCTTTTGCCTCTCATAATTCTGGGGTGCTTGTTTTTTTAGTCCCCTTGCCTCTCATAATTTCAGGGTGTGACTGCCCTTGCCTCTCACAATTTCGGGGTGCTTATTTTATGTGAGTCCCCTTGCCTCTCACAATTTTAAGGTGCTTGTTTTCGTGAACTCTGCCATCCAATGCACAGGGCACGCAGAAAATATTATCTACAAAGAGTTTTCAAATAAATGAAGGAACAGTGAATTCGGCGTCCAGGATAAATGTTGCAAAAAGAAAAACCAAAAATTCCTAGGAAGTTACTTCCCTTATATAAATGATTAACTTTAAAATAGGATTAATCTATTGAAGCGGGCTGGATAAATGTTCTGATTTATTAATGCGTATCACGTGTTCACCTCGTTTTAGAAGGATGAGAAAAGATGGTTAAAGAGGCATTTCGCAAAGCTTCCTGCAACCCAAAACGGATTTTTTGGCCGACCCCCCTTGAAAACGCGCCATTGCATGCATATGAAGCAGGCGTAATGTGGCTGTTTCCAGCCCAGTGACGTTGGCACATGCGCACTCCGTCGCCGGGCCGACATGAAACTTTACGCTCGCTACAGAAACTTTACGCTTGCTACATAAAACTTTACGCCCGCTACACATACACTGCATGATGTAAGTGAGAATATGTAGGTCAAGTATACCAAACATCCTCTATCTGCTTCACATGCTTGTTTTCAAGGAGGGTAGGGCAAAAAGTATTGTGTGCATCAAGGGCGTACCTTCTTTACGCTCTCGATATACAATGTATGTACTATTGCAATAGAAGGAGTTGGGAAAAGAAAATATTTTTTCGGCATAAAGAATGTATCAGCACTGCAAATGACAGCAGTGCTGTCACCTGGAATTAAAAATATAGTGCAAGAGGATTTGTAAAGATTGAGAATTTTGACGCGTGCATCCAAACTATTTCACCGTCAACTCAGTTGTGGAGAAAAAACGCAAATTGCTAACGGAGATTTAAGGCGACGCTGCGGTGACGGGAGGGTTTTTTTCATTTCCTGAATATGACTGAAATTCAATTCGCTGTTTGGGAGATACGGAGTCTTCAAAAGTCAGCTCTCAAAAATCAAAATCCTGTTACTCTATATTATTCAGGAAATGAATGAACGATTAACCAAGAGTGATGCGTCTTTAATTTTTCGACCTGAGTTCCAACGCAGATCCCATGAGGCATGAATTATTTTAACCAAAGTGAATATTACCACTGGTGGTATTTAAAAGTTTTCAGGGTCACTGAGTTCTCAACCGAAGTCCAAAATTCAAAATAACCGATCAAAATTGTAAAATTAAAAATTGTAAATCCAAAGTAATAATTAAAAAATTTTAAGTGGTGAATAGGTGACTCCATGCCAGATTAACAAAAGTCAAATATTCATCTTGCCGAGCTTTTCAAACTTACGTATACAAATTAAAAAAAACGTCTTAGATATTAAAAATTTCAAAATTAAACACATTCTTAAAAGTTTTCAATAAAATTAATAAAACCTAAGTAAAAAAGAGGAAAGAAAATAAGGCACACAACAAACTTCCTTCCTTCTTTTTTTTGTAATCTTATTGAGCTTGTTTTTACTCCCATGAAATGGGTGTTAAATAAATACAGAAATGTCGGTAGAGTTTTTGTATGTGTGTTTTGATTACGATTTAAAAAGGATATGAATAAAAGAAAAGACGAGAAAGAAAAGCAATGGTATTTCAGTGTTGCCTTATTTTGTTTTTTTCTAATTTTGGTTTTTTAAATTTAAAAAGAGACATAAATCTAAGAATATGATGTCCAAAATTGATCATTAGATTCGTTAAGCCATTTGGCTCAGATTTAATCAAATTAATTGAAACTACATGCAATACTGTTATGTAAAGTTTTTACATAACCTGTTTAAATTTAATACAGTTAAAATTGCACAAGGCAAACTCATAACTTGAAGTCTTAATTAAATGAGTTAATAGCTGCTCATATTTAAGATTGAAGTAATAAATAAGGTTTTAGCCAGTATAATATATTGTATAAATTTATCGCAAATTCACATAATTTATTGGCCTTCGGGCGATGAAAAACTGTGAACGAATACTATATAATATATGCTCTGGCGAGGGACAAAGATTGTCAGTAGAGACATATAGTTCAGAAAATATTCCATTAATCATTGTCCTCCATTGAAAAAAATGAGGGGTGTTCATATTTTGCTCTTAGCCTTAGCGATTATTCCTGAATTTATTGGTAAATATAATAATAATATATAATATCGAGTATAATTTCAAGTAAATTTTTAATTGATATATACATATATATATATATATATATATATATTTATTTCCTTTTTAATATTGTTACACGAATGTTTTAAAAGTAATATTAGTTTTGGGTTTCAAATATGTGAATAATAATGATTTAATGCAAGAATTTTAAATAAAGGTGTGCATGAAATTCCGACTAGATACGTCGAAAATATCACAAGCGTGTAGAAATTCGCTTTTGTTATCTTTTGTTCACTAAAGGGAACAAGTGGCGAAAGACTGCGCTTACCACTTTACCAATCGACTTCCGTATTGAGCACGCTTCCCCATTTTTCATCATAATTCGAGAACAAGTGAATATTTTATTATGTTCTTCATCTTATTTTAAAGATGAAATTTTAAACTTTAATCTAACAATGGTTCAATTTTTTCATTATCTTCCCTAAAGCATGCAGAAAGTGGAAGTTGTAAATCGAAAATTGGTCAAAAACGGAAAATAGGTCGTTCTGTATTACATGCTCTCTAGGACCCTATTTCTGAAAAATACTTGAGGTAGAGCTTAATCCAGGTAAAATTTAATAAGCTTTTTAACATTTTTTTAAACGTGTTTTTAACCTAAATTCTCGCCGAGATATCCACGAGAAATGAGAGGCACGTTTTTAATAAGATTTTCTTTAGTGGATTGACAATTCTGGTTGGTACTGTACATAATTTAATAAACAAGTGTTTTATAAGGGCAAGTAGCAGATATAGATCCTATACATTACCGAAATTTTTTTGGACAAACTCATCTTCGTACTACATAAGGTAGGGGGTTGGAAAGGAGGGTGCCAATTTTGGGCCCAATGTGTCCATCTTAGAGAAGCGTATTACTCCATGTTTTTTAGTACAATATCAAGAAATAATAAAACCACCCGCTGAAAATATATTGATGGTACCCGTTTTGCAAGATCATTCTGATGAAGACGAATAATAAATAATATGAGGTGTTAACTAAAGCATCTATAATTTGTGGTCCACCGATTTGCGACAAAAGCTAGTTAGCCTTCAATCGCGTTCCGAAAAAGGGCTGGTGGGGGGAGATACAACTTTCGCGAAAGGAAGGAAATAGGGGGAAACAGAGGAATGGTACAAGGTCCAGCAGCTCTTATTATCGAACACAAGTAATTATTCCACGTAAAAAATATTGGTGGCCTCGAAGAGGGCCGATTGTTTAATCTGAAACAAGAAAGATATGCGCTGTGTCTCAGTCGATCAAGCCCAGATCCCCACTAGGCGGCAGCACCAGAGGTGCCCTTCAATGAATGAATAGTGTAGGTAGTGTGGGACTAGGTGCCCGCTGGGGGAAACTCTGTAGGTCCCCTAAAACGAATGAGTAGTGTTGTAGGTGATGTGGGGCTAGATCCCTGCTAGGCGGCAACTCTGAAGGTCCCCGGTGAGTGTGGTGTCCGTTGATCGGGTCTACGTTCCCGCTAGGCGGAAACTCTGAAGTTCTCCTGTGAGTGTGGTTATTGCGAAATAAGGGAGAAAATATTCCGAAGCCTACTTTGATAGTACATGTTTGATGACCTCTAATATTATACCTAGGGGAGGGCAAGAGGACCAGGCTTAACAATAATGAAACCTTTATTTAATAAATCAAAAGAAATCAGCCGTTTAGAGGCTCGAGCCACCTTGGCTCGGCTCAGTAGGGCTGCTGGTCGAAAGCTACTGTAGTGCGCTTCCTTGTTAAGTGAGACAGCGGTACAACTCTACACCATGGACATTGCACGTCCCAGGTAGGTCGGTATCCCACGTAGATATGTTGGCGACTATTCTCCAGTCGGTGAATGTTGGCTGCTTGCTGAATTTTCCGTTGAGCCTCTATGCGTCGTCTAAAGCTGACGGTTGGCGAATGATCCTGTGGTGCGGGAGTATCGATATTTATGCACGACCCGCTGGGCAGCGCGTGCCATTCAGGCAGAACGTGGTGTGGGATGGCTTGTGATTGGTCGTTGCTGTGATGCGCGCGAGCCAACCCGCGCGGCATCCGTGTTAGCGGGGTCCGCTAGAGTGGAAATAGATGTTGGTTGGCTACCAGCCTGGCGTGAGCAAAGACAATCAGAGCCTGGCACCGGTACCATGCTCTCATTGGCCGAAATCATGGCACGAGCGAAGTTTGATCTGAAAATCCCGTGTTCTCTGCAACGCATTCAAATAGGACCTGTTTATTTTGTTATTATAAGAATATAAGAGGAAAACATATTTAATATTACTTAATTAAGAGATACATTTGTACGAAAATGATTCTTAATGTATGATAAGGCTTTTTTTAAACAATCAGCCAAAACGTCGCGTGAAAGAAAAGTTTAATTATCTCTTAAAATTTGTTGGCGGGCGACAAGTTACTATATCACTTCTTAATAAATGTAAATATTCGATCACAGTTTTGCTTATTTATCGTGTAATAAACGCATAATAATAGAGAATAAAGCTGCTTGATGCCCTGCTAATAAGCAAGCTCAGTATTCACAATGTATGAACTTAGCGACTTCGAAAACCAATATCTTAGAAACAGCTCAATTTTTTGGGTTACACCTATTGAATTTTTGTTTGCTGGACCAAGTAAAACAACTTTACACACTTTTCAGATCTGAACGTTGTGGGTCTAGAATCCCATATGATATTGGCACCATCCTTTGAATAAAAGCCACTAAAAGACGTTTAACTTGTAATACATACACATTCCTTAGAAGGTCAGATACTTGCCCTTAAGTATTCAAAATACAAAAAATAATTTATTTCTATTTTTTCTTACAGAATCAAGTTCACTTCGAAAGGTCAAAAATCCTCTTGACAGACAGGCAGACCATCCTCCTGCCATACAGGCTGGCCAATCTGCTAGTACACTTCCCAAACTTCCGCTGGTAATGAGAATTACAGCATTCACTTTTCCTCAAAATATTGGACTTCTAACTAAAGGATCAGGTCGGAGTTATCAACAAATATTGAAGGGGAATATTCCTGTATTGGCAGTAGGTGATTACGCCGTGGGAAGAATGCAAACATATAATGGTGTTGTTCTTGGATTATTTAATCAATATCACAAACGCGTCAAAGTAAACATGAAAACCAAACGAATTGAGCTCATGTCTGAAAATGAACAGAGAGAATTTACTGTAGGCAAAGCATTAGAAATGCCTGGTACGCTTGTATTACGCGGAAGAAACAAAGACTCATATGACTGGGATCCTAATTTTTTTCAAAAAGAACTCCAAAACAATCCTAATTTTATTCACCCTATGAATTACAACCACGATAAACCACTGCACTTGAATCCTAATCTTGCTCACAATGTACCTCAAACCCTTGCTCAGACACATGATGTGATGCCTGAGATTTCACACGGTTTGCCGCACAACCCTGCTCACCCACATGATTGGAATTCTCATATTGTTCAAAGTGTACCACACGGCACTGAAGATTATCTACAGTATTTGAATCCCCATCTTTTTCACAGTCCACCACACAGCCCTGATCATCCAGTTGAATAATCCAAGTCAAGAAAGGTATAAAATTAATACACAATAACGTTTCTGATCTAACTTTTACAATAACTTCTACTGTAAAATTGTCAATAACAAAAAACATCTTCCGGACGCGGGAGCACATTCTCATCGCGCGTTAGGCGCGCGGCTTGGTTAGTTCGCAAGTCTGAGCGCGCCGAGGGCACGCGTCCGTTGTATCTCGCGCTTCACGCTCGATAATGTATTTACTTCGCGTTACGCGTGCGTTCTTTGTATATCCCCCAAATTTGTGCATAGATCTTTTAAAAGTAAAGGTCATGGTCATGGACAACTGTGTATTGGAGATTGTGAATTCTCTTTTGTCAAAGCTCCTTCGGGTTTAACGAATACATTCTCATCGCGTATCTCGTGCTTCGCACTCGATTAATATTTGTCCAAAACACGAATTTTTCTATATTATGTTCAACTCTATTATATTAAATGTATATTATAATAATTTCTGTATCTCCGTCCGAGACTGCTCATTCAGATATTGCAAAGTAATGTACAAATTTGATTTTTCATTATTACTTTGATATTTGTTTCTTATTTGGCATTCATCTTTATTCGCAGCTACCCTGAAAAATGTATCACTTTATTAAATATCGTATATTATTACATTTTCTCATGTACATTGATATTATCGAAACATACGTATTTTCATTGTCCTAATTTTATCATTTAAAAAGTGCCCGTCCTATCAAAAAAGGGTCAAAAGAAAACTTTTTATGGTGTCGATTTTTCAAGCATTTAATTTTTAATGGTAATTTTTACGATCAAAACAAAAACTATGCGTCCTATCGAAAAATTATTTATAAAAAATGTGTAGATCTTTTTTGGGTTAAGAACTTTTGTCTACTCCGTTTTTTTCGTATCTTCTGTCGTTTTTCAAAAAATTTAATTAAAAAATGTTTGATGTTATTTTTTACAATTAAAACAAAAACTATGCATCCTATCAAAAATATTTAACAAAAAGTTTGTAGATCTTTTTTGGGTGAACAACTTTTGTTTACTTATTTATTTTGCACCTTGAATAGTTTGTCAGAAAAATGGAATTTTTTATTTTCAATACCATTTTTCACGATTAAAACGTATAAAATGGGCTTATCAAAAAATTATCTTAAGAAAATTAGATGGCATCTAATTCGTAAAATTTTGCATTACTTTATCACTAGGTTAAGTTTGTAAAAGTGGAGTTACACAAAAATATTATTGGTTTCTAAATCTTAATTTTCTTTACACATGCATGCAAAATCCTCGATTGGCCATCGTCTAAAGACATAAAAAAAGTCCGATTCCGCATCGTGCGCAAATACGATCGGTTAGCAAAATGCTTTCACCGGCGAGAAACCTGCTCTCCATGGTTACCATGTCATTGATTACCATGTTATTTCCTTCACCCTAGAGCACAGGGCAAAGTAAAGTAGGGTACGGGGTAAAGTTATCTAGGTTACGGGGTAAACTCGGGTAGGGTACGGGGTAAAGTCGTCTAAGGTGCAGGGTAAAGTTACGTAGCGTACAGGGTAAGGTCGGTTAGGTTACGGGATAAAGTCGGGTAAGGAACGGGGTAAAGTCGGTTAGTGAACGGGGTAAAATCGGATGAATGGGGTAAAGTCGGCTGGGGTACGGGGTAAAGTCGGCTAGAGTATGGAATAAAGTAAAGTAGGGTACGGGGTAAGGTCGGTTAAGGTACGGGGTTAAGTTGGCTAGAGTATGGGGTAAAGTCGGGTAAGGAGAATAGTACGACGGACGGATGGACGGACAGACACCCGATCAAAACTATAAAGGTTTCTGTTTAGGATCAAGAAACCCTAAAAATTAAGGAGTTCTAATCATAAAAATGTATCAGCAGACAACAATTCATTACTTCCTTTTAGGTAGGTTTATTAATTCTCTAATATTTACAAAAATTATCTCTGTTCTTAGCATCCAATTGAAGAATTATAGACATAAATTGTCAGAATTATCAGTAAGGATATCAAAGATATCTTTAATATTGTACTTATAATGTAATCTCTTAAATTGCCGGGTCTGGTCTAATTTAAATTTCCAAAGCAATGCGTATGCAAATTTGTCTTTATGAAATGTCTTTATAGTTACTCAATTTCCTGTTTGAAGTAATAAATTATGTTTTGGTAGACGGTCCAACACATTTTATATATGGAACACACTGATCATAAAATATTCCATTCTTAATTCTTTTTCCCGTGTTGAAATAAAATGAGGATCGTTTATACTCTGCTCTTTACTTTAGCAGTCGTACCTGATTTTATTGGTAAATATAATATTATATAAATGGCTATTCAAAATCTGCTTCATATTTAAATTCCAAATTTAGAGCAAACCATTATATCAACGGAAAGGGGAAGTCCGATTTTTTTAGGGATGGCTTGAATTGTAGCTCTGAGCATGTAGACTTAAGATACGAAGAAGAAAGAAAAAAGAAAAATTACAATTTTTTAAAATTTAAGCCTACGCCTATGAAACCCTTATTTGAGCTGTTCGCTTGCTGAAAATTAATTAAATTGAAAATTTCCAGGAAGTTTACCATGTGGGACAAATGTTAGAGTCTTTATATCGATTGTTACAATTAGTCCGTAATATATATATTTAACCTAATATATTCCCGTAAGTATTTCAAACTAAAACTCATCGATTCCTATTTTATCTTCTTACAGAATTACAAGGATCATCTCCAAAGGCCAAACATGATCTCATCAGTCCGGCCGATCATCCTCTTCATACACATCCCAATGTTCCGCTAGTAACAAGACTTACAGTATTTAAATTTCCTGGAAATGAAGCTCTTCTTACGAAATCATTTAATGGTGCCTATCAAAAAATGCTCACAAAAAAAGTTCCAACATTAGTACAAGGTGACTACGCAATGGCAAGAGTGCTAACTCCTTCTGGTGTTGTTCAGGGAGTATTTAGTCCTAATCGCAAGCGCGTTAAAGTACACATGGATACCAAAAGAGTTGAGCTAATGACTGGAAAAGAACAGATAGATTTCCCTATAGGCAAAGAATTAAAACTGCCTGGTATAAATGATGAAAATCCTGGTGTGGTTGTAACACGCGGGAACCTGAAGAATTCACGTGAGTGGTATCCTAATGGTTTTCACAATCCTCCGCATAACTCTGCTCACACACGTGATTGGAATCTCAATATTTATCCAAGTCCACCACAAAGCCCTACTCAATCACATGATTTGAATTCTAATATTTCACACAGTCCGCAGCACAACTCTGGTCATGCACATGATTGGGATCTTAATGTTGTTCCCAATTCACCGCACAGTCCTGATCACCTACATCAATAATTCAAGTCAAGAAGCTTATGAGGATGAAATACAATAGTGTTTGCTCTGCTTACTATTCAAAAACAAAAACTTTGGTTCTGGGGCCATGATATATATTTTTAACATTTTAATCTGACTATGATTGGAAAAATGATACTTTATAATGAGAAAAATGTACAATTGAATTAAAGGAATATATGGGTTTAATGTAGGTATTAAAAAGAGTATATTAATTATCCTCCTAATATATATGAATAAGATTATCATAGGATTAAGGCTGGTTTACTAGAATACAAAAAAAAACATGATTTGTGAATGCGCGTCACTGCAAACCGGAAGTGATTTCGCTGTGACAGAAGTTGTGCCAAGAAAATAGTTATTCAAAAAAATAGTAGATTGCTTATCAAGGGAACAGATTCAGCGATTTCTAATGAGTGTAAAGTTTTCCGCACCGAGCGAAGCGATATTGGTATTCACACGATTCAAGAAACTGCAGTCTCCCCTTGGCAAGCAATGTTTCACTTTCGTTTCTAATATGGATGACTGATGACTTGGATAGCGAGAGGACCAAAGCCTCAAGAAGCCATAGAAAAACATGCAACAACAAATTTCGAGCACAATTCGTGCGTCCAGCAGAGCTCTTATAAAAAATCACCTACAAATTAATATTAATGTTCAAAATCTCCACAAATTACTGTATTATTACCTGTAACTTTTGATAATAGTTCTACTAGACGCACTGGAAATAACTCGAGTTGCTGATCTTAAAATAGTCGACCATGGAACAATCTCAAGAAAAAAGAACTAAAATTTAGTTCCTTCCTTAGGGAGGAAAACTACTGACAATATTACAGCTTGAAATCGTAAAGCGGAAGAGCACTGATAGGCGCTGTTTAGATTACTGCACCACATTGTATGCTTCGGTCCGTTTAGCTAGCATCTCTACCATGGAATTTAATATTTTCATCATATAACAATTTTCGGTTTTTTTTGGGCTGCTTTGTGCTATTTTTGGGCTATTTTAGGGCACCAATTCCAATTTTTCGGTTCTTGTTATTCTCATACAATCAAATTTAAAATGTTAAGCCTCGAGCACATTTCTGTAGTGAAAATAAGAAAGCGGTAACTAAATTTTGGGTTTGGTACTCGATTTACAGTTGTTTGAAACATATTTAAATGGAAAAACAATTGCGAATAAGGTTACAAATCCTAAATGTATTTACCGCTTAACCGTTTTGGACGGTAGATTTAATATAACCCAACTCAGTTGCCTTCAAACACAACAGCCAAAAAATTGAAAATAATCACCACCGACACATTGTCAACACTCTAGTTGATATCTACATCCCTACGGTAATATTCAACAACATCAAAAAATAATCCCTAGTACATTTGACGACCCTCGTCTAAGCTGCCTTCAACTAAAACAGCCAACAAAATTTTTATTGAAAATATCACCCCCAGCACCTTCTCAACAATTTATTTCATATCCCCACCCCTACTGCAATATCGAACAACCCTAAAAACCAAACCCTAGTACAATTAACGAACCCCGTTTCAGCTGTCTTCAACTAAAACAGCTAAAATACTTTAAATAGAAAATACTCAAACCCTGGCGCTCACGCTATAAAGCTTATAGTACCACACACAACTACTATTCGCTCTCAAGAGTCGATTTCAGACCTCTTGGTGAAGCCCAGAAAGTTAACCACTGATCGCGTTATAATTTCCTCTGGTTTCGTAAAATGGGCCACAAGGGTCCGTTGTCTGAGCCTAGCTGAAGCTAATGTTTCATCATCCTTACCGCATTTCCTGCACTCTACCGTGGGGCTAAACCCTATTTTGTGCTTGCGATCGTTCAACGGCTGTGCCTAATGAGCATCCGAACCACTATCCTTAGGTCTTTCTTGGGTAATCTCAGGATTTTCCTGGCTTTGTCCATCCTTTACATATAGCCCAGGATGATTTTCGCCCGTCGCTAATCCTGGGTTTGTTCCCAGTATGTCCGGTGCTTCGGTGGTGCACCCACGATGTTCCATGGGGCTTTGCTACTAGAGTCCATCAGTTCCCCAGAGCAGCCACACCTCACGGTTCAGTCCCTCTGGTTGAACATCTGCAGGTGTCTAGCTCAATTATTAGACCCTTGAGCCCTTCCAACAGCTACAAGGTAACGTGAATCCTAGGGTAAGAATTACATGCCATTTTTACAATAAAATTCAACAGCACCGAAAAGCCACCCATAACATATTCAACGCACCCCAGCACAGCCTCCTTCAACTAAAGCAGCAACAAATTCTAATTGACAATAAATAATTAACTCAGAAACTTTTCAAAGATTCTGATTGATATCACCATTCCTACAGTGGGATTCAGCAACCCCGAAATAAAACCCCTAGTACATCTAACGACCGTCTGAGCTGCGTTCAAATAACACAGCTAACAAAATTCTAACTGTAAATAATTAGCACAGACATCTTACCAAGACTGTAGTTAATATCCTCATGTACATAGTAACAATGAACCATCTCTAAAAGCCACTGCTAATACATTTAATATACACTATCTCAGATGCGTTCTACTAAAACGGCTAAACAAAATTTTGATTCATATAATCACACTGGACTCTTTTGAAAGACTCTAGTTTACAGTCCCATTCCCGTAGCAATAATAAAAAAATCCCAAAAACTAACCGTAGGATATTTAACAGACCCCATTTCAGGTTCCTTCTGCTAAAACAACGTCCAACAAAATTTCAAATTAAAAATTGTCAAAAGAGTCACTTTCCCAAACTCCAGTAGATCTTCATGAAGATGATGAATATCTTGATGAAGATGAAGTAGATCTTCATTTTATCTTCATTCCTAACGTAGTATATAAAAATCTTAAAAATCAACCCCTAGTATATTTATTTAACCCTGTCTCAGTTGCCTTCAACTAAAACAACTAACAAAAATTCGAATTGACAAAAATCACATTTTTTACGTTCAGAACGAGTTTTCTGCCATAGAAAGAAAAGGGTACACCTGATTTTCTTATTAATCGCACTAAAAATGGAGGAGTTTTAATTTGTCAAGGACATGTATTAGTTGTAAATACCTACCTTAACGAAATTCTTTAGAAAATGTTTGCAATTTATTTTGTAATTATAAAAATTTATGAGCCGGTAAACAATTATTACTTTCTTTTATGAAAATTCCTAAATTCTCTGTTCGATATCTCATTTCGTATGGAAATTTGTTGGTACAAAAAATGTTGGTAAGGTAGGTATATACGCCTGATATATGAAGCAGAAAACCTCAAGTGTTCCCTCCTAAAATTATTGTTTTTTTTTATTGGGTTTAATCTTGACTGAATTATAGTCCTAGTAGATCTATATTTTACTAAACCATAAGTCAATTTATCAACCGGTTGTTAATATACAGGGGCCTGAAGTTTTCCCTTTTTCAGGTGCTTTTCCACCTTCACGTTAGTGAAACTTCTTTTAGGTTTATTCGATTGGACTTTTGTTATAGTGTTTTAGAAATCTCTTTTCATGTACTTTAAGACTTTCATAACACTTGTGTTGAATGTTGTCTCCGCGAGCGTGAAAATCTCAATTTGACCATAACATTATTTCCTAAAAGAAGTTACACTAACGTGAATGTGATAAAGCACATGAAAAAGTGAAAACTTCAGGTCCCTGTATATTGCCAACGAGTTGATAAATGGACCTATGGTTTGGTGAATTAATATAGGTTCACTAGGCCTGTAATTCCGCCAAGTTTCAACCCGATAAAAAAAAAACAATAATTTTAGTTGACTTAATCTGTCCCACATGTTGTTAAATAAAATTAGTAATCACACCAAAGATATATTTGGTATTGCAATTAAAACGTAATATTCCAAATTTCCTGGTCTGGTCTGATCAGGGTGTTAAATTTCCGAAGCAGTTTGAACAGTTTGAAGTAATAAATAAAGTTTTAGACCATCTGCTAGATTACATACATACATGTATTACTGCTCACAGCATATTCCATTCTTTCTTGTTGCTCTGTTGAAACAAAATGGAAGTCGTTTATACTTTGCTATTTAACTTTGCCGCACATTATTTTCGTTAAAAATAATCCCAAAGAAACTCCAACAAAATAGCACACCTGAAATATACATGTTGAGTCGTTCACTTTACGTCCATCATTTTATACCGAAAAAAATCGACGAGAAAAGTCACTAATTGATAAGTAACTGAAAATAACACAGTCCCACAAAAAAGTAAGAGTTCCCAAGGATAAGAATAGTCAATTCCTATGCATTTTAAGTCGCTGAATTCGAATCTGTGGTCAGAATTCCGCCATTAGGTCTCGTATTTTTTTCTAACCTCAAAAAACTTAGTTTTTTCGACATTTTTCATAATCCAAAACATGTTGTAAAAAACGCGATATAGTTTTGTAATTCTAACCGTGAATTCGGATTCAGCGGCCAAATTTACATAGAAATTGTATAGTTTGGTCCGCTGGGCCAACCACCCCAGATACCAAATGCCTACACAGTGCGAGCATTATAGGTCACACGCGTGCGGATAAGGCCGCATTACGTGAGTTCATATCAGCACGCAGATGTGTCTTCCATGCGGTCACATATGTCTCGCACGGCGTGCGAGTCGCACGTAGTGCGAGTAAAATGATTTTTACATTACGTTGCAGAAATGAAAATGATAACTCGAACAATACCATGTGAAATTGGCACTGAATCATAAATAATAACAATAATATGATTTTTAGAGCCAAATTCAAATGGTCGTTACAGAGTTTTCATTCTCATGTCCTAGTGTGAACAATAGAATTGAG
>CAKNWU010200775.1:0-11358 GCA_932072015.1 Andricus quercustozae | reverse complement strand
GGGCTTGTCAACATGTTTTCTTAGTAGAAGCGTATGCTCTGCTTCCTGTACACGACTTTTGCGCACCGAAGGTGTTAGTAATGCTAGGCCATGTGTAGTATCGCTGGAATCAAATGGGAGGCCAAACTCCTCTGCGGCCCTATCTGCGGCACGCTATAGAAACGCCGCAACATTCACGGCTTCATGTTGATGTACGAGTCGCATAAGAGAATCTGTCCTATTTAGAACTGAGCAGGCTGTAGCCAGAAGCGTTCTTCAATGCAGACACTCCAAGCTTACCAAGCCTCTGCCACCTTTATCTCGAGGTAGGTATATTCGAGGTACGGAAGATCTAGGATGATGACTTTGATGGATTGTCATCATCTAGCGTGTGCTTCGGTCAAGTAGCTTCAACTCATCGACCAACATATTGCTCGCCTGGATCTTATTCTTTCCAGATAATTCGGAAGCCCAATTTTTTCCGAGAATTTGGCGATACCTTTTTACAAGGGCCGTTTTTAACACACGCACATCTTGGTTTTCCCCTTGCGGTATTCCAAGATATGTATATGTTTCTCCATTACCATGATGTTAAATGTTATTTCCGCCTATGAGTTGAAGATCCCGATCGTCACTTGATGGTGTAGTTTCTAGTCGTCCTTGCTGTAAGTGGACGCAGGCACACTTGTTCAGTCCGAAGCTCATGCCAATCGCTTCAGAGTGCCTATTCACCAGCTCCACAAGGATGTTAGGATCCTATTTCGAGCATGTAAAGAGTTTAAGGTCGTCCATATATAAAAGGTGGTTGACCTTATATAATCTTCTCTTCGGCGGGCCATATAGGTATCCAGAGCTTTTACCTCGGAGGACAATAGATAGAGGCAAGAGGGAGATGCAGAAAAGTATCGGACTTAGAGAGTCTCCTAGGAAGACCCCTCTCTTATATGTATTATAGCTGGTAGTCACTTGTCTTTTGTCAGATGTTATGACAAATCTTGTCCGCCACAAGAGCATAAGATCTTTTATGCATCTCACTATTCTTGAATGCACCCCTAGGCACTCAAGGAGCTTGATAAGTAGCGCATGGTTCGTGTTATCGAGTGATCGATTGTGTCGATACCTGATCGAGTCTTGGGTAATACACCTGTCTATTAACAGGTTCTCCTTGCAACCTGCCAGCCCTCTCTTGCATCCACGTTGTTCAATTATTGCACTCCATACCTGCTCGATAGATCTTAATATCCTCTCTTTGAGGATGCCAGTGAATAGCTTGTAGCTGGTGTTTAAACAAGCTATGGCCACTGCGCAATGGGTTGTTCTCCGTTTAAGAAAGTAGTAAATATAGGAGCTAGATGTTGGTGCGTAAAGAAGTGAACTTCTTCTACTAAAAGTTGTTGATTTTATTTGGCCCTGGCGCTGAAAATTTCTTAGATCTAGCGATAACTTTCTTCACTTCTTCAGCAGTAATTAGTGGACACTGTTCCTCTGGAGCCTGCAACCTTTGTCTTTCGCAAAAGTTGCGAAAGAGTGATATATCTGAAGCGTCTTCATTTAGCTAATAAGTCTCTCCGTACACTTTCTCCCAGAAGACTTGAATCTCTTCTCGGCTGGGCGGATTTTTAACGGCACGTGACGTTTTATTGAACAGACGGGAAGGATGAGTAGAAAAGGTGGAAGTTTCCTGAATCCATTCTACTCGCCGTTCAATGCGCTGTTTCCCTGTTGAAAGAGATATTATTTTTTGCGTCCAGTGCTGCTTGATGGTCAAAAGTTTACACTTGTTCAGCGTGTGATTTGCTTTCCTTCAGTTTCGAGCAAGTGCCCTAACTTTTAGAGTGCATTTTTTGTTTGATGTTATGTAGCTAATCACGCACTGTATATTTGATGCATTGTTATTGTGAGAGAAGTTGCAGGCTCCGGATTCAACGAGCATGCTTCCTTAAAGCAACCAATCCCGACGCAACTGGAACGTTTACGTCATCCACTTCTGCTCCTTCTGTCTTAGAAGGTAAGCAAGAGCGGGAAATTTATGCGAGAGAACATCGTTCAACACTGTTTCTCGGATTCAGGTCTCTAGCCGCGGATTACCTTACGCGACAGACAGGACAATTGGAGATGAAGGTTTCACCTCTGGATACTTTTTTAGAACTACCAATCTTTGTAGAATGTTATAAGGAACATTGTTATTATGCGTTGTTATTATAATTATTATTATTGTCAGTGCAGGGGCTGAAGCACCAATGTAGGGCCTGGAGCGCCAATGTAGAGTAGGGCCTGGAGCTTCCGACATTTTTAGCGTCAAAGTAGGGTCTAAGTTGAATTGAAATCACTGCTCATTTTGAAACTATTTTGCTGCTCGAGCGCCTACTAAGATAGGATTTATAGGTTCAAAGTAGGTGCTAAATTTCGACTTGGGCCTTCTGGGATGCAGGAGTTCGCTCCAAAACCTTACTCTCAGAGTTGTGGTCGTGATAAAAATTCGCCTATCGAAATTTATCAATTCATTGGTTGTGAAATAAATTTATGAATGTCTTTTGTTTGATTGGTTGAACAAAATTCACAGGGCTATAGAACTCCTTTTAAAATTGTAACTCTTTCCAATTTTCCTATCAGACGAGGTTTGGTAAGAGAAAAGATTTAACGCACATTTGTCAGTTATACAACACCACTGAATTTTCTCAACCAAGCAAATAAAAGAATTTATTTAATTTATTTCGCTACTCGTAAATTGTTAAACTTTGATAGGCTAAATTTATTTCGACTCGAACTCTGCAAGTAAGGTTTTGGAACGAATTAACCCCAGGAAAGTTTTGTACACTGTTGCATCACACTTAACTCTAAGAAGTAATGCTTCTAAGTTTTTCCTCTTTTCTTGCTTATTGATGTCAGTTATATTTTCAAGTTGTTTCATACCCGACCAAATCCAAACCCATTCTTATCGAACACCAACAAGTGGGGAAGCGAATTTATAAGGAAGGTCGGGACCAATTAACCACTCGAGTTAAGTCAATTAAGTTTATTCAAAGAATTGGCGAATAGACTTCCGCATTTGCCTGCTCATCTACATTCTTAACTTCGTTATGAAATTGCTTCAGATCGAACCGACCGGGAAATCCGTCCAGGAGGAGTCTTTTATATTATTAATTACAGAACATTCAATATAAATTTTGCAGATAATCGCGACACATTATATTCGTTCTTTCTAAGGGTGTGCACAAAGCTAGAATCTGCGAGTGGAGTCGAGCCGACTTTTTTGAGTCGAGTCGAGATCGAGCATGCTCGAAATTTCGAGCATACTCGAAATTTTCGAGCTACTCGAAAGTTTCGAGAACTCAAACGGCTTCGAGATGTCGAAAGTTTCAAGTTCTCGAACAGTTTCGAGCTGCTCGAAAGTTTCGGGTTCTCGAAAGTTTCGAGTTCTCAAAGACATTCGCGTTCTCAAAGAAATTCGAGTACACGAAAGTTTCGAGTTCCCGAAGACATTCTAGTACTCGAAAGTTTCGGGTTCTCGAAGCTTTTGAAATTAACAAGAATTTCTTCAAACCTGGTACTAGGAGTTTTTTCGAATTTGTAATAGTGATTTTAGAATCAAAAGTAAGAATTAGAGATTTTTTATCCAAAAAGGCGACTCAATTTTTGAGAATTTCAATAAATTGACAGATAAAAATTTAATAAACTGACGGATTTCCATGAGACTCAGTATCCTAGACTTTTTTGGGCTTCTGATTATGTATTTAGTCGACATTTTGAAGAAATTTATTATATTCAGGGATATCGTCAGTTTATTGAATTTTTACAGAATTTGGTCATCATTTTGGAAAAAAATCTTGAATTTTTCATTTTTATTTCAAAATCGCTGTTAGCAATACGAAAACCCTTTTAGTATCGGTTTTGAAAAAATTCTTGTTAATTTCAAAAGTTTCGAGAACCTGAAACTTTCGAGCAGCTCGAAACTTTCGAGTAGTCGAAAGTTTCGAGTTCTCGAAGACATTCAAGAACTCGAAGGTTTCGAGTTCTCGAAGGTTTCGAGTTCTCGAAGATGTTCGAGTTCTCAAAGACATTCGAGTGCTCGAAAAGTTTCGAGCTTTCTGGAAAGCTCGATCTCTACTCGACTCGGCTCGACACGAACCTGATCAAGCTCAGCTAGACTCGACTCGAAAGCTAACAAGCTCGACTCGACTCGTTCGAACTTCGAGTTTCGAGTTTTTTGCACACCCCTAGTTCTTTCGCATTAAAAATTGTTAATTATGCACACCTCAGTGTTTCGAACATTAATCGTAACATTAAAATAGATTAATTCATGAATTTCAACTGATTGTAAATAATATTTCGAACCGCACTTGACAAAAACCAAAAAGAAAATGCTTTTTGGTCACGCTATCCTACTTAAGGTAGCCCGAACCTTATCGAAAAATACACACACCGGTCACTTTTACTGTTATGATCTCAATTCCTAAATAATACGCCTGCTGGGTAGCTACGACAGCGCCACTAATTTGGAACCATCGGGAAGAAATTTCAATTCAATATTAACGAAAAGTCTTATAGTAATCAATTAATTTTAAACCGAAGATTAACATTTTTGATTAAAAGGATTGAATTTCACTGCTTTTTTCATCAACATTGCTCAAATAACTTCGAGATGCCCAGTAGTTCGCGTGTCAGATGGCGCTGTTCTCAAAGTCACAGAGGTATCCTACAGGCGTACATAACGAAGAACCTTTCAAGATATTTAGGTAAAACTTATTTGTTGATTGGCAATTACATTCTAAACCAACATAAGTTCGAGTTTGTTTAATCCTTTCCCTCGCACGGCAGGTATAGCTTCCGTACTTTTTCAAAATTTCCGCTGCCAACTTCAGTGATTTGTAATTCACTTGTGTGAAGATCCACGCATCTTGGATACTAACAATTGTTCAGGAATCCCGTCGTCAACATCGTATATTCTTGGGCAGCTGATTCAATTACGGCTAGCCGAAAGTTTGAAGCATTTGGACTTCTCCTGGTACAGGAATTATCATCTTTCGATATGGCTAACGGGTAGCTCTAGCAGTCTGCCCAGTAAGAAGGTTTGCATTTATCGGGATTGAAAAATGTAATTCACTTTAATACCTGATTTTTCTGGTCATCTCCTAAACCTTCGGGGAAATATATATGAGAAAAAATAAATCCCCTTCAATGTTTGAATGCTTGGTTGAATTAAAATGATTGAAAATTTTAAAAAACAGCCTAATAAGGTTTGATAAAAGTTTGATAAAAGGAACCCGCATAATTAAGCCCAAAGATCCTTGCAATTTAATTTTTCTTCTTGATTTTTAATATAAATCCTATTATATAATATTTATTATACCGATACGCATGGCTCAAATAAAAAACTAAAAATACAATTTTTGAAGCTAAAAAGTAGATTTAATAAAAGACGGATAGATACAAGATTTTTATTTTGATTATAAAAATAATTAGAAAGCTACCCGCATTCAAAATCTATCTAATTTACAGTACAAGGACCTTTGGGTTATGTCAGATTGAGACCCACATTGACTAAGTACTTTTCTTTCAGAAAAACCCTTCAAATTTCTTGTGGTACAACGTAATTATTATCCATTAATTGATTATCTACTCAATTATTTATCCATTCACTATTACCAATTCATTTTCGGTTTGTTTTTATCTTGTCTTTCACCTCATTATTAATTTAGTATTATTATTATTACTTTTTGCGTACATATTTTTAATTCGTTATTTATTTACTATTTGATAAAATTGATACATTTAACACTAACCATTTTTCACAATACTTGATCAGTGATATATTTATTTAATTATCATTAAAAATCCTTAAAATTATTAATTTTAACCATCTTTTTAACTTTATTTATAGCTGATACATTTAAAAAGTATATTCTATTTATTCATATTTTTATTTGTTCAAATATATCAAAAATCTTATCCATAAGATTCACGAAAATTGAAACATTTTAACTTGTATTCTAGAAAAAAGGACTCAAAATATTTTTAAGGCGATATTTTCTGAAGGTACCAGAGGGAATTAAATTCATTTAGAATATAAACTACATTTTGGAATTTCAAAGAATGTCATAAAGATTTATTCTGAAACTATTAGAGGGAATTAAATAAACTAAAAATAAATTTTACTTTACGGAATTAAAAGCAATTCAATATAAATATTTTCTGAAAGAAATGGAAGGAATTAAATAAATTTGAACTTTTTCCTACTTTAAGAAATTAAAAAAAAAATAATTAAAGATATTTGTTATGGTACTGGAAGGAATTAAATAAATGTAAATTTTTTCCTATTTCTGGAACACAAAATAATTCCGAGAGTCGTTGCTGCCGCTATGGGAACTACAGGTAATTAAATTTCTGAAAAATGTATTACTCTCATGTGGATTGGAGGTCGGTGGAAGAATCAGGGCTTAAATAGGACCGAAAATTGTTCATTTTACGCTGAAATCGGAATTTCACCATTCTTTTCAATTCAAGGCTTCTTACTGGGTAGCCAAATTCTCTCAATTTTTTGTACAATAAATGAGAAAATTTGCTAAAGTATTGGAGTTCTTGTACACTTAGGTCTGTATTACCTGTACTGTTTTTATTTTGCTAAATTCATTCTTAATTTTAGTAGATGCATATTTCCCGTAAACAATGTAACTACTAATCAACGCATAACAGGGAAATCATTCGTGCTTCTTCTCCCGGAATCATCAAAATGCTTTAACTTAACACAGTAATTGAAATATTTTACATTCTTTTTTAAAATACGAAACATATTAAATGGTATAAATCGATACAGGAAATAAACATCGGGGGCAGAAATTCACCATTGTATAATATTAATATACTTGAACTACAAACTTATTTCCAATCTAATGAAATTCAAACGATTTTAAAGTGGTTTACAAACTACTGAATCTCTCATTTAATATAATTTATCATTGTTGAACTTTTAATTCATTACACTTTATGAAGGCTTACAGCCGAATAACATCATCAATTTTCGGACTGATAATTTAATCTTCGAATCAAATCAGTTTTACCTTGATAGTTTTAGTGTTGATGTTAACCAGCGACAGCTAGCTCCTGTACCTTGTATCAGTGATTACTGACAGAGGGAAACTACTTACAACAGCATAATGGAAAGGCTGAGATTGCTACAAGACATATTAGTCCAGGCGCCCTGGCAAGTTTAAGGAAATAAATGCTACCTGAAATTTGACTTTGGATTCTTGTATAGTGCTAGCATGTAGAACAAAATCCTATCTGTTTATGACCATTGCGTCGGAAGAGCTGTGTGTGTAAAAAATGGACAAAGGTTGCAAAAACAGGTTGTTTGTTTATTGCAACAAACATATACATCTGTCAGTAAAAAAGTGTGGTCAAAAAATGTAGGTTTTACAAATATCTACAAAATTACGTATCGAACATTAACATTTGTTCATTTGGTTACTTGATAAAAAAAAAAAATAGCCCGAAAGTGCCTTTTTTAAATATGCAATTATTATTACAATAATCAATTAACAAGTTTCATACTTTTAGTACATATGTCCCTTATCAACCTTAAGAAGTGTGCCAAACTTCAGCCCACAATAATAATTATCTTTCATAACAACTCATTTGTTATTAAAAAATGGAGTATTTTGCAGCGGAATTTCTACAGATTTGGCCAATAGGATCTCAACAAAACATGATTTATTGTCCTCTAAACTTAGCGGCAAAACGATTTTTAATCATTAAATTTCATAAAAATGGCTTACAAAAAATGTTAAGTTTGTTTCTTATAACAAATGAAATAACTACGTCAATTTTTGTTTTATAAAGCTCAATTTCGTACCAAATATAGAAAAATAGTTCTACTAATTGTTATAAAATTCTCGAAGATATGCATTCTAAATTTATTGTTTATAATCGTGTCTGATATACGGAAAAGTTCGCAGAAAAGGATCGGCGCCGTGAGTGGAGGCGGAGTGGGGGAAGCCGCTGTAGCATGCCAGGAGCTCGCGCCGGTATTGAATTCACGTGCTCAAATCGCAAACAGTTTTAATATCTCAACAACAAATTGATGTATCAAGTTATCTTTTTTTTTTTTAATTTAGACTAGCTTTCCGTGCTGGTTACAAATCTATTGGTTGCTTCTTGAAAAAATTATATCAAATACCTTATGTTTAAAACTATTTAATTTATCTTCCCTAATGTTGCCATAGATATATTGTTTATTGGATTGAGTATAATATAAACCTTATTCTTTTCAAGATTTACATCTGAAAAATTACTCAGGGGCAAAAATGTAAAAAAATCTTCAAATATTGTCTAATAACCATACGTTCGCGACAGCGGCTTCCCCCACTTCACCGCCACATACTGCGTCAATCTTTCTGCCATACTCAGTCACCATAATCAAGAACAGAATAATAATGCATTGCCTTGAAAATTGAATAAAAAATAGTACAGCTCTCAGTCTGTATTTGATGTAAATTTCAGCTCTGTAGCAACTACAACCATTTTTTTTTGAAAATGTGTAGAAAAATAGCCCTTACCGAATGAATGTGATTCCGATTCCATTGAGTGACAATTGACAAAGTTATTTTATTTGTTTATGAAGAAAAAACATATCCTCTATTTGTACCCATTTTTGTGCATTTTTATAATGAAAAATCGTTTTTCCGCTAAGTCTACTTGATAGCACAACTCCCGTAGAGGACAATAACCCGCTTTTTTTTAAGGTCCTATCGACCAAATCTATACATTTCGTTGAAACATAGTCCATTTTTTAATAACAAATGTGTTGTTATGAAAACTAATTATTATTTTGGGCTGAAGTTTGACACTTTTTTTAAGGGTGATAAGGGACATCTTTTATGAAAGTTTAAAACTTGTTAATTAATTATTGCAATAATAATTGCATATTTAAAAAAGGCACTTTCGGTAGGTTTTCATTTTTTTCCCAAGTGAAAAGATGAACAAATCTTAATGTACGACTCGCCATTTTGTACATATTTGTAAGACCTACATTTTTCAGTTACACTTTTTTTCTGACAGACATATAGGTTAGTTGCAATAAATAAAAAACCAGTTTTTCCTATCATGAACCATTGTTTACCTTGTGGTCGCAAACATATAAGCTTTTGTACTACATGCTAGCACTACAAGAATCCGAAGTCAAATTTCAGATACCAGTTATTTCCCCAACTGAGCCTTTTTTGCCAGGGTGCCTGGACTACATGAGTAAATAAGCGCCCGGATTCAATAACTCGTCCGCCGCTCGAAAACGCTAAAAGTCTTTGCCCCCGTTTCTCAATAAATGAAAATGCCCAAAATCGCAAAATTATTATTTTTTTAAATAGAATGATGTAGAATAAATAACGAAATTTTTTTTATCTGCTTCTTTCTTTTATACACGGAAAAAAGTGGATCGTTAGAAGAACTCTCTAAACCATTAGCTCTAACTATTTTAAATTGAAGCGCAGCTTTTCGTCGGTGAATTTTGTTAAAATTACTATTTTGTGTTTTGGTAAGTTAAACTGACTTTTTAAAAGAGTATGCTGAACCATTTAAAATAGTAGGATGAACAATTTCAAATAGTAGGATGCAATGCACCACTTAGTAACCGTCACACTCAGCGAGATGAAGAGTTACAAAAATGATGTAAAATGTGGATCGATTTGATCAGAAAAAAATTATTTTATATATGATTTCTGCACTTAATTTTCGATTATTATTACACAATTGCGCATACATAGGCTTACACATATGATCGCACGCTCAAATGCTTTGAAAAATCGCCCCCCGCTGGGGAATCGACCCCTACTAACTACCTAAAACCTGTCCTAAAACCTAAATCTAGCGCACGCCTGAGTCAAGTGAGCCACGGAACCGCTTAGATTTTTCTGACAAAACCTCGGTCAAGCGTTTTCTCTGAGAAAAGCGTGGCCAGCTAAGAAATATGTGTCGTGCTCTGTTTTATCAGTGATTTTTTAAATACATATTATATACTAATAGGTAGGTTTAAATATGTTCAATTAGATTTTTTTAATTAAACCTTACAAAAGATATCTAATATTTTGTAACGAGTTTGGGAAAAATATTTTGCTTAGAAGTATTAACTCTCGCATTCATTTACATAACCATTATGTTTAATAAAAAACGTAGATTATACGGATCCGGCATATTTTGCGGAATTTTAATTTTCTCTTCCAGCAGATTTTTAACAACGTCATGATTTTCCGTAAATGATCATAAAATTCATAAATACTACAAAGTTCATAAATTTCCACAAACTTCATAAATTTCCACAAACTTCATAAATTTCCACAAATTTCGTAATTTTTCCAAAAAGTGCATAAATTCCCACAATCATGAGGGGGGGAGGCACCCCTGTGAGTGGTTACAGAAATAAAGATAGTCAAACCCCTACCCCTTTCCAACGTGTCGTGGGGGGTGGGAAAGCACCCCTGTGACAGGTCACTTAAATAGTGTTAGTCAAACTCCTACCCCTTTCCTAACAGAGATATATACAGATGAAATATGACCTCCACCTGTCATCAAGATCTCCCTTTAATTTTCTATTATCCGATATATTTTTCCAAATATCAATTTTTTAAATAGTTGCAATTAATCTAGAATTGTTTAGAATTCATAATACATCGTTTGGAATTCATAATAAATTCTTTGGAATTCAATGTAGTACACAATAAAATATGCCGGAAGAGAAAATTAAAATCCGGCATATATTGCCGGAACAGGATACTCGACCGTTAAAAAATAGTTTACATTTTTTTAAATAGTTTAGTAATTTAAATTTTTCCAAAAATAAAATTCTTCTTTCGAGATATGGGGATGCGAAGTTAGAACAAAAAAATGATAGATTTGTGTAAAAAATCTGAAAAAAATAAGAAAAAAAATATTTTTTTCATTAAATGATAGTAATTTCTAAAAATATCAATTTATCAATGTGAAAAGGTTTTAAAAATTATTACTACGTTAAAATTGGAAATCAATTTGAACTAAACTGTTTTTACAAATTATTTTGTAATTAATGTGTCAAAAAATTATATTTCGAAAAAATGCATTATTCTACAAAAAAAAAATCATCCAGATAATATAATATTTGAACCTGGGTGGCAAGTAAAATTTTAATCGCACTTTTAGTGTTATATGAAATTAAAATTATCATAAGCAGAAAATTCCATAGTAGAAACAATGTAACAATTTTTTTTCATATGATTCTTCAGAATATTTTTAAATTCCTAACATTTTGTACCGAACAAAAAAAAAGTATTAAAGTATAAAGTAAACGTTATGCGCTATGTTTATTCATAATAATTATCTGAAGTAATATTATGATAAAAGAGAAAACATTAT
>CAKNWU010200768.1:0-23078 GCA_932072015.1 Andricus quercustozae | reverse complement strand
GTCCAAATTTTATCGTAAGATTCTTGGTTTATTTTCAGGAATTTATACATTGATATTACTAATGTGATACTGCTGGAGTTTCTGAATACTTTGAACCCTCCTAATTTTTTACCGTATGAATTACGGTTAAGAAATAATTCGATTGTAATGCTCATAACAAACTTAAGTATCAATGAAGGTTTATGCAACGGAACACGATTACAAATACTTGAACTTGCTAATAATCTTTGAAGATGTTGTATCTTAACAGGGGATAATGCAAGAAATATTGTATTCATGCATCGCATTTCATTATATTGTGACGACGTTTACCCTTTCGCTTTTAGGCGGCGGCAATTTCCAATCGAATTAGCATTTGCGATGACAATTAATAGAAGCCAAGGACAAACTTTCGAAAAACTTGGAGTAGATCTTCGTAAAGATGTATTCAATCATAGACAATTGAACGTGGCATTTTCTCGAGTTAGATCTTGGAAATCTTTACGTATTTTCTTAGGAGAACAACGCCCGAATGAAATGTTCAAAAATTCTGTATACACAGAATTATTTGACTAAAATAATTAGTTTACTTTTTAAACAATCGATAAAAAATGTTTTCCAAACATCTTGAGGTCAAAGGATACTTTACTATACAACAATTTGATTACGACGGTTTTTATTTACAATCTACAATTTCAAACAAAAATATTATTGCCCAGATGTAAAGAATGTGAACACGGACGTCTGAAAACCATTATTTTTTTGAAAAATTATTCACAAAAACCTGCGTAAAGTAATTTGCTCTTACGGCAAAGTTTCACATGCCGTCGAATTCTTTGCAGCAAAATGAATTTTCAAATACGAAACACGCACGCTTAAGCGCGCGATCGGTCTCGTTATTTTAAATATGAAAACAGATTGTAAAAGTTAAAACATAGGGAAAAATGACATTTTTGACGACAAACTTAATAATTTCTTTTTTCTTTTTTAATAACCGTATAAGTACTATTTTAAAATGTTGAAGGGATTTAAATAAGGTTCAACATGCCTGGGTCTTTTTGACCCCAGTGTGCCAGCGAAGGGTTGATAAAAAAAAATTGTTATCATTTGAATTTTGTTCTTAAACAAACATTTATCCTCTGTTAAGCCATACCATAATTTAGAAAATTTCGATTCTTGAAAGCATAATTAAATAGCTTTTTCCAAGTCTTCTTTTCTTTTGATTTGGTACGTAATTATGTAGATTTAACATATTTGAACCATTCATTAATAAAAAAACAAGCAAATTCATTTAATTAAATAAAAATATTTTTCATTGAATTGAATAATACTCACAAGGGTGGGCGAAATGGCTTTTTTGTTTTCATTTCATAGTTTTTTAAAGGCCGTGGTCATGCGTACCGATTTTTCTGTACGAATATCAGGGTTTTTTTGCTAAGAATAGCGGGACCTAGGAAACGAGCTATTTGTACACAAATTTTGGTACGAATAGCCATAATTCTGCTGTACGAATGTACACTACCATTTTTAAATGAAAGGTTATTACTAGGATAAGGGAGAGTGGGGAATGTTGTCAGGCTTTGAATGAAATGTCCTTTAAATTATAATTGAAATATGATTTTGATGTCTGTATTTTTTGGTGAGAAGCTGATCACATTATCAGGTTACATATGTCATGACTTAAATCCGTTTTTTAACAACGTCATTATTTGATATTTAATTAATTCGTTTGTTTTGCATTTCGATCAGCGTGCACCATAGCATGGGGCATGGTGTCCGTCATATTACTGCCGGTTTATTTCATGAATAAGAACGTTGTAGAATAAAAAGCGTACAATATCATAATTCTTGAAAGTATAATGTAACGAAAAAAAATTACTTGAGACATGATCAACACTAAATAAATACTTTCTGATCAATCAAAGTAAAGTATGTCGCAAAACCTAGTTATAACCTCTTACTCCATGAAAATTCTATTCAGTGTGCGAAAATCTGCATTTGGCTTTAACAGATATCTTGTTTACCGAAAGGTACCAAAGGCGCGAAAACTCAAAACATGCCTTGATCAATAAATTCGAAGTCCTATTTATTGAGTTATTGTTTAACCCATGTAATTAGGACCACCCTAATGCTCTTTCTTTCAAAGGAATAAAACATGAAATTGAGCGGTTAAGTTAAGAGAATCCTTTCAAGTATATTTTAATAGAGAATTATGATTAGGAATGTAAATACATTTATAAACTTCATAACGACAATTTTATATTTGCATGTTATAATCACGAATTTCACATGACAGTCTATTTCAAAGTAATTAAACGTGAACTTGGTACTAAACGTATTATTATTAAATATAACTTCAAATCACGTTTCGATTTTCATTATCTGCATAACTTTATTATTAACAACCTCGAATTTTATAGACAGGACTTACATACATTTATGAGTTTTTCTACATTATCGATCGAATTACCGACCTGTTATCAAGTACTGTTACCATATCTCCACAAACTTTTGCAGACAGCATGCCCCGAATGTCATGTTTCAAGATTTTATTAATTGTAATACATTCAGAACGTTTATAAAAACAATGTATGATACCAGAAGTTTAAAGAAATACTTCACCTATTAGAATCTAATATTTTTATGCTTTAAGTATTTCAAAATATGCTATAAGTGCTTAATTTCTGCCATAGACTTTACCATCTATTTCCGTCAAAACTGTTTTTTTTCATAATAACTCTTCTGACACGTATTTTAAAACAAAAATTTCATCAAATCACTATTTTCCCAAGAACAGAAAGTCATTTTATGCAAAAAAGTAATATGGAAATCAACAAACGCGGGCGTTTTTTGTAATTGACACCATGCCCCACACGGACACCATACCCGACTCTCCCCTACTTATTTGTCCCAGCTGTAAGATGCGTCGTTTAACCTGTTTCAAACATTTCAAACCTTTTTTACAATTAAAAAAAATTACTTTTCATTTATTTAAAAGCCTCTTCATTTACTCAATTGTAAACACATCACAAATAATAAATCTTTAATAATTTTGTTTAACAATAAACTCTATTTTCATTTTTTTATTATCTCTTGCCTATTCATTAGAAATCGACAGAATATACACAAACCGATAGTAAAACTCAACTACGTCTGCGCAAGTGTGCGATGTCCGCATCTGGCAGCCCTTGCGTTCGCTCACTTGACATTGCAATCCTTCCTGAACGGGAATAGTAAGGAGTTTCTTCAAAACAAAAGTAAAGCTTCCTTTAAGCACATTAATATTCAATAAATATCTCTATCTAGAAACAACAATACTTTTGAGAAATTTCATTGAACTTTTTAAATTTAATTATGAATTTGTCATCATCTATTACAATAATTGCCTAAATTATTACTTTTCATCGTTAAAGCGCATGAGAAAAAGATTTACAATGCTGAGTTGCTTCTGTTACAAGATAGAACATTATATGCTCGTAAAATAATGTTCAAAATTATTGAAATTCCACTCTGTCCGACTTTGGACCAACTTTATTGCAATGGTTACTGAACAAATTTTCTCCTGTAGGTTTATTTTATAAAATATTCTTGTTCGAATTACTAGCATAAATGTGTTCAACATCTAGTGATTATTACAATTAAGATGCCCTTACGAAAAGAAACTACTTGTCGCGCCAAGTAGTATTTTCGCGACTTCTTGCAATATTGGGAATGCGCAGGCGCGTTACGTAATTAAATTTATAAATTGCTTATTTTAATCATTACATGCTAATATTTATGGCAACACAACTTGAAGTACAATAAAACATCAATTTGCTTAAATTTGATGAAATAAATGTTGTGATTTGATTGTTAGATTAAGTGCGGTAAGCAGGATAAGTATACAATTTTACAGGTTATGCATGAAAACAGGAGATTTAGGCTCAAAAGCGCACACTTAAACCTATTGAGAGAAAGTAAGTGCAAATGTTTAAAAAAATTCAAATATATATCTTCCGCGATGACGTGTTGCTGATCATAAGAAGTAGATGTGTCAGCTGACAATTTCAAAGTCCTGCCCACGAAACAGCACTGGCGAACGGCACTGAGCCGCCAGTGCTGTTTCAGTGCCTGTTTTGACCGATTTCGGCACCTAAACGGCACTGAGAGTGATGCGACGGTCATATAATGGTCCTATTTTATTCGTCACGTACCGGACGGGCACAGTGATTTACAGTAGTTGACCGCCACAAAACGAATTCCTTTTTAAAATTTTCTTCAAATTATTAACACTTTTTTTAATTGATGAATTTTCTCATTATATATATTTTATAATTATAAATTATATACTAATATACTATTCTGGAGTTGCATTAAAAAATGTTGTCTATTTTAGCGTATCTCATTCTATTTACGAGATACATTATATTTATTCCAACTTTAAATTTCTAAACAAAAAAATTAGATATCTGATATTCTTGAAACCCGTAGATTCTGAATTTCTAACTTTCGCAGCGGTAATTACAAAAATTTACCAATTTTAATTTCTAATTTGTAATCCCTTTCAGCTGGTCTACTTGGTAGCCTAGTCGCAGGTATAAAGAGAACTTTTGAAGGCATTTAAATCTAGATTTTGAGTAGCTTTAAACGAGCAGCACTGAGACAGCACTGGGCAGTGCCGTTTCAGTGCCGTTTCAGTGCTGTTCAATCGGCAGGGACTGACCACAATATGAAAATATTGGATAAAAACGTTTTGATCTAAACATTTGAACCAATTCCGAGTAAATCGTCTAAGTATTTAAAGGTTGCAATTTAACAGGGCGTGAAAATCGATTTTCGGTAGCGGTTGAAAATCGAATTTTCAATTTTTCACAAAAATAAAAACTTTCTCCCGAGATATGGACAGTGATCCCAACTTTGACATGTTGAACTACTGCGCTTGCTCGGCGCAGCGGCCCTCATTGGTTGCTGTCGGCGCGCGATTCAAACCGGGTATAATTATCCCTTATTGAAATTAAAATAGATAATAATAATAAATTGTACAATGTACTCAAGAGAAAATGTGTTTATTCAAATTAGAACTACAATACATTCAACTTCGTAAATACATTTATAGGTTATATAAATATATTAAAGTTTAAAATATATTGTATATAGAAAATTTCAAAAATATTATCAATATTTTTAAATTGTTAAATAGACATTTTTCTTCTTTAAAAACCTTTGTTAATGAAATATAAAGTTATCTTTTGAATTCAAAGAAAATATGCTATTATTAACAAAATATACTCATTACTTTTTTTTCTAACCTTGCATCACAAATTACGTCATTTCTGATATTATTGTGCGATTTATAATAATTATGTACTTTAATTTAAATAATTATTAATTATACTTGGTTTAAATCGCGCGCCAACAGCGACCAATGAGGGCTGCTGCGCCGGGCAAGCGCAGTAGCTCAACATGCCAAAGTTGGGATCACTGGATATGGGGAAGCAAACAAAACAAATGCTTAATACAAACAAATTTTTCCGATCCGAGAAAACCCAAATTTATTGTGACGGTATTACACTGAGATAGACGATTCGGTGAAAGGACTATAATTTTGAAACATGAAAGAAATATTTTCTGAAAAACACCACCTTTTTTATTTGTGCCGATATTTTTTTCAAGTTTCTGCTAATAGCTAGAAAGACATCCTATCAGCTTTATGCTGGCTACATCATTTTTTAGGTGGCAAGAATTTTTTTGGTAAAAATACAATTTTTGAATTTTTCTCGTAAGAGATGCAATATATCCCAAAAAAGCAAGAGGTATGTATTGTATAACTGTTTTTAGACTTGAAAACTTTTATCTTAACATTTTTTGTAGTTGGTGTTGTTTCTGAAGAAAAATGAGAAAATTCGCTTTTATGAAAAATAAATTTTGCTGGTCACAAAAGTTATTTAGCCCGCATAGAACTCACAAAAAGACACAGTCTGATCGCGCGCGGCTCGCTTTGCTCACAAAATTGAGCATGTCTAGGGCGCGCGTCTGTTGAATTTCGCGCTTGATAGTATATTTACCTCGCTCTACGCACTCGGTCTTTGTACTTCCTTCACATTTGGGCACGAGAACCGTGATTTGATGACAGTGAATTCTCTTTTGTTAAATCTCCTTCGGTTTTAACGAACACGTTCTCATCGCGTATCTCGTGCTTCGCCCTTGATTTTGTCAAAAGTGCGAACTTTTCTACATTAAGATCAATTCTATTCTATTTATTTATTTATTTGAAATTCAGTAAGCCCAACAGTTCAGCGAATAAATGATGGGGCTACAAAATGTATCTATAGATAAGGTTTAAGCGTGAGCACGATGGCAGGCTTTTACAAACTTTTATAGTATGTTCGTGCTTACAATTTTATGAAGAGCACTAGTGAATTCTTCAAGTCACATAAAGAAAAGATCAACATTACTGGTTCTTTTTGGGGTAAAACATTGTCGAATCTCTAGTAAAGTATTTCGGCGCATGTAAAGGTAGGAGTTCCAGACGTTCTGGACACTCAAATAGTCCACACGTGATTTTAAAGAGCGTTATAATACTTGAAACTGTGCGTCTGTCTCCAACTGACCAAACCTGAAATCTATTACGTAGGGCCTCGTGATCAGACCCGCCTGTGGGATAGACACCATCCTCTTTCCATGCGAAATACTTTAAAAATCGGCTTTGGCATCTCCCAATTAAATTTATTTGATTCATTGTTTGATGGTGCCCAGACGACAGACGCATATTCAAGCTTGGATCTAACCGATGAACAAAAGAGCCTCCTTGCCGGAGTTATCCTTTTAAAATTTTTACATGCCCTCATTAAAAAATCAAGAGTTTTATTCGCACTAGCTACTATTTCGCTTATGTAGTCCTAAAAGGTCAATCTGCTATCAGAGAGAATGCCTATATCCTTATATTCTTTAAGTCTTTCAAGTTCCATGCCGCCAATAGAGTACCTGTGGTGCAAAACTACATTTTTATTTGAGAAAGATAGTATATTGCATTTTGATGGATTTAAACTCAATTTATTCATTTTACACCAATTTTTAAAAACATTAAGATTTGCTTGGAGATTTATACAAGAATTTAGATTCGCAATTGGTAAAAACATGCTTACATCATCTGCATATGGGGCATAATTTCTCAAGTGTACCCACCTCGAAAATGAAAGTTGTGCGATCGGGCTAAAAATTGTCCCAGTTGTGGTTCTATTAGATAGTACTCCTCACACCAAACATCAATAATTTTGATAATTAGTTATCAAAGTGGAGGGGGTAAAATTTTTGGTTTTTCAAGCAAAGCCTTGCTTTCAAACATTTGTAACTTTTTTCCTATTGCTTTAAACAAAAATTCACTACACATGTTTTTGATAGATTTTGTTACAACATTTTTGGTGCTCGTAACGATTTAAAAAAAAGGTCAAAATTTGACCCTAATTTTTGAAAATCAAAAAATAAATTTGACTTTTTGTTCAAATTTCAACACTTTTTTTCTTCAAAATAGTTTTAAAAGAAAGCTGAGATTTTTTCCTATTAGAGCCCCAATTGTCAGAGTGGTAAATTAATTCGTCTTTGACTCATAGAACGATACGTAAACAAAATGCCATGATAAGGCGAGTAGCGCGCGATCTCCCCTAGTGCCCTCACGCCGAGGATCTTTCTGCAACGCTTTAGTGCCAGTTTTTTAAGTTAAGTAATATTATATGGTAATATTATGTGTATTTCTGATCGATTTCTTGGCTATAGTTTCAACAGTTGTTTTCTTTGCAGACCTCTTTTGCGGATTCTGTTTTTTGCCATTCCAGAAGATGTCGTGTTTCTCAGAGGACGAAAACATTTTGAGTTGAAGTTTTCCACCTTGAGCGTTCGCCAACAAATTTTAATTTTCGATTTTTCAAGAAATTTCAAAAATTTGTTATAATAATCTTTTAGGGCTTTCAAAGAGCAACGTTTTTCCTATTTCGACTTTTTTCATATCGTGCTTTTTTTGGCTTCAAATGATCATTTTCGTATGTTTTTTTTTAAATTTTGGAAATGCTATGAACTCTGATAATTTCATTTTTATCGGAAAAAGTCGTGAGGGGAAATTGTTCGACTATCCGAATACTACAAATAGCTGTACATAGAATTTTTAAATCTTAAAAAAAAATTGTCTTAACAATTTTGAAAATGATCTAACTTTTTCAATTTTCATCAAAAATAGCTGGCGAACGAACTCGACCTTCAGTTTCTGGCAGGAAAAGAGTATACACTCTTAGAAATCGGTACGACCTATGACACCGAACTGGTGTGAATTTTCAACCCCGGTGTGGTAACAACAACGAATAGTGTGAGTAAAGTTTCTGGTGTCATTTTTCATCTTTCTAGGATTATCACATCGTAGTGGTGTCTTGGAATCGATTTTTCACACTCCTTCTGAGTAATACCGCTCGAAACACAGACGTCGCTGCTCTGCCGCGAGCATCAAATTCACGTGAATAATTCCAATTATGAATATTGATAAACCTAAGTACCAATTAATTATGCTTAAAATTGTTTTAACCAAAATTAAACAAGTTTTCTATATTGTTCATGAAAAAAAAACAAGGGAGAATTCGGGCTATACATAAAAGCGTACAAAAATATTGGAATAGAAAGCAGTTTTAGCGTTCTTGGGGATGAAAACATAATTTATTCCAAGATTTCATGAATTATATGAAATACCTTGAAAAATTTCTTCCCCGATGCGGTATTACTCGGAAAGAGCACTGTAGATAAAGAAATACTCAGTAGACTAGCAATTGGAGAAACAAAACAAATTCATTAAGTCTACCCTTGTAACTTCTAGTTTTACAACCGTTCCAAAAAAATGTTATATAAATATCAATTGTTACAAGAGAGGATTACGCAAAGCCGTTGTTATTGCACAAATTACTCTCGACATCTTGATACAAGCTTTACACTAGAAAAGTATGTAATTTAATAAAGTGGGCAGGTTTTCATTAAGAAATTAATATCACTTGCTAAAGATATTATAAGTTTGTAAAATTGTCCATAAAATTGATAAAGTTTGTTGCTCGTTTTTTGGTGTAATCGGTACATGTGTACAATTTAAAATAACGTTTATGAAGCATGTACAATTACGAGGATACTAATGTACATTAAAAAATATTTCGATGAGATGAATAAAGGATTTTGAGATATATATGGAGAAAAGATAATTTAGCAGGGACAATGTGGCATTTTTTCAAAAAGTATATTTCAAAAAGAACAATGTTTCCATTACAACTAGAATGTAAATTATTTTGTACTTCGGTATTTATATAATAATCCGTAGAATTATACGGTTGATGCGGCTCATACGCTAAAATGTGCGATAAAAGTTTCAAATTAATTATTTCACTTAGCAAAGGTAGTTTCGGTTAAATTTGTAATCCAAGATACAACTCATTATATTCGACAGTATTGTAAAGCTCGCAAGTCGCGTACGGTACACCAGAAGCAACAAAAACAGATAAAATTTTGTAAAACACGGGAAACTCTGACGAGATTTCTTTCCTCGTTATGAAAAAAACGGCTCGATATTCTTCTCTGTAAACAAATTTTTCAAAAACAGTTACTGCGGAGGGTAGATTCTCTTCTAAACTGCTTTTATCGACTCTATACTTTTCAAGTAATTTATCTGTTTTTATCTCTTTTCCACCGAAAGTATCAATAGTTTGTTCAACCTTTTTAGCCTGCAATGGCCATTTTTCTTACATATATTTTTGATTTTGCTCAAAGTTTTCAAAATATTGATGAAATTTTTAGTGTTCTTAATTAATTCTTTGAAATAGTTTTGCCTCCCTTCGAAGCGGAAAGTCCACAAGAAAATAAAAAGTCCCAATAATTTAACTATAAGTGTGTAATTAAGCATTAAATGATGCTTTGGCAGTAAACGAATCTCCATAAAATTTAAAAATAATGAATGGTGAGCAACTATCAATTCTTTCAACTCTGCCAACATAGATATGGTAACTATTGGAGAGAAGACGATTTGTATTATTTGCAACAGAAGCAATATCACTTCCCATTTATCAGAAAGAGGGCTCAACTTGCTTTGAGCTTCTACAATAATATCACTAATAATGAGAGTTTTCATTATTAGTGATTTCATTAGAGTTTCAGCAGCACGTTGGCCAATTAAGTTGCGTTCCCTTAAAGCATCAATTTTTATCAGTTTTTGTGACTCAACAACCTCTTTTAGAAATAGCTTTATCTCGCAATGTGCTGCTCTTTTTATAATGTCATGAGCAATATCGAGCGATAAACAATCAAATTCTCTGAAATGCAATAATTCGTCAAAAGTCCAGTTTTTCTATTGGCCTACTTTTCTGCAAAAATTTCGCATCATCGCAGCGAGCATTCAATAATGCAGATCTTAACAGCTCTTCTTGCTCAACAGTCGTGGTTTTAGCGGAATCTTGAGTGACAGTGCAGATGCGACAGAAATTTTTCTTATTAAAAGATTCGGGCTAATTGTAGAGAATGTGGCCCCCAAGATTGTCGAACAAGAATGCACAGATTGTACCTCGGACAATTATGTTTCCGATTTCGATGCCTCGAGTTTCCAATACTTTCAGATCATCCACAATAAGACGTAACATTTTATCCATGCCATTAATTTTCGCATCGACGGAATCATAAAGGCCAATCAAATAAATGTTCTACAAAATAGCATTAAATTCATTTGGCAAATTGCGCAAAGCAAAATATATAGCCCAGGATTGACCGTCTCAAATTCATATTGTTATCTTTAAATAAAGCGTGCCTTTGATAGTATTGGCCATCTCTGAATAGTTTAATCAATCTATTTTCACTAACGCGATTGTGCAACATCAATTTTTTACAGAATCATTGGACAGAATACACTTTAAAGTCGCGAGAATTGGAATGTAAGCCATTTTACGTTAAGCAGGGACTGTTTTGTAAACACCACTTTTTTTTCGTATAATTGATCTTCTCATTTACAAATGCGCACATATTTCGCCGTCATGAAATTAATTTGGTTCGAAGAAATTTTATTTCTCCTGTATTTTGTTATGACTTTTTTCAAACTTTCTTTTTTTTTTAGTTAGGTATTTATGCAGATTTTCACGAATTGTCGATGGAGCATCTGAGCAAAATTGAGAGACGTCATCCAGTATTTTATTTAAAACTGTTGAACATACATTGATCATTTCATCAAGCGCTATTTTTGGTAAACTCGAGGCATCCAATCCCTTGATAAATTTTTTATATTCATCCAATTGTTTAGTTGTATTAAAATGGGACTTGCCGTTGCAATGAATCATCGATAGAAGAGCCAGTACTGAACGTATTATCGTTTCGCGATTTGGAAGGACAGCTTGGACTTCATTTAGGTTAACAGTTGCACCGTTAATCAATCGAGGTTTCTTTACCACAGTCGCTTTTTTTCATCTACGAATTTTCGGACTTTTCGGACATGACTCGAACGCAAATGCTTCCTAAAAGTGTTATAAGAGGAAAATTGCTCTGCACTTGAAGTTGAGCAGCATTTCAGAACTAACAACTGTCCATCAAATGAACCATTTTTCAAGCGAAGATGGAGGTAAGTCTCATAAAATCTGCTGGATTGAGATAGGAGACTGAGGGATTCCTTTTTTCCTGTCAAGCCGGCGTTGCAGACACCTTAGTTTACCGCGAGCGCATAATGAATATAATGGTAGGCGATACTAACTGCCGAGCGTGCAAGCAAGAGCCAAACACACTTGGAGATGTTCTCAGTGGATGCTCAAAGTATGCACGGTACGGGTACATAGAGCGACACAATGCGGCTCTAAAAGTGTTATATTACCATCTTAGGCACTTCTATGGTGTTGATCTATTGTCCGTCTTGCCATACGCCCAGGGGGAACTCGAGTCCGTTGTGGAGAATGATCAGTGTAAGATCTACTGGAATTTCTCATTCTCCACCACTCAACGTATCAGTGCTACGAAGCCTGATATTTTCCTCCAAGATCTGAAGACCAAGATCATTTACGTGATTGAATTTTTGGCACCAGCCGATGGTAATATTATGGCAAAGGAGGAAGGAAAACGGGCGAAATATCAAGCACTTCTTTTCGAGCTGTGCAGGCTGTACCAAGGCTACAAAGTTCTTCTTGTAGTTCTCATAATCGGCAGTCTTGGAGGTATGAAAGCTCCATTTCTGAGCTAACTCAACAAAATTCCGGCTTGCCAGCGTCAGGCTCATTCCATCTGGTCCGTCAACACTGTTCCTCATAACATTCTACAAAGATTGGTAGCTCTAAGAAAGTATCCACAGGTGAAACCTTCATCTCCAACTGTCCCGTCTGCCGTGTATGGTCATCCGCGGCTAGAGACCTGACTCCAAGGAACAGTGATGAACGATGTTGTCTCGCGTAAATTTCCTGCTCTTGCTTACCTTCTAGGAGAGAAAGAGCAGAAGTCGATGACTTACACGTTCAACTTGTGTCGGGATTCGTTGTTTTAAGGAACGGTGAGCGTAGATTCCGGAGCCTACAACTTCTCTCATAATATAAGGTAAATGACTTAGAGATGTGACGACACCATCGCCCGAGAGCTCCGGCTCTTGCAGTCAGCCACGTTGCATTGGGCTAACTCCCCAATGCAACGAATTAGGCGGTTACGTCACTAGTATCGCGCAGTGCCACCCACAATAGGCCTCTCTCGGTTCAGTTGAAAGTCGCAATAGGACCGAACGGAGGCGACGACCAGGCGATGGCCCCGGACAAACGCGAGAACATCGATTTAAGTTGTCGTACCAACTCAGGAGTGACATCGTTACCTGTTGGCAAAGAAGCTCACCGGTGCGAAGAGGATTCATGTAGAGGTTACATGACCGTTGGGTCAATATGCACCCGGAATATGCTTATAAAACGCCTCAGTATTTAAGAGATCAGGCATCCTTTTTGCGCAAAAACGGATATGAAGCTCTTTATCGGCAAGAACAAGAGCAAAATCCTCCAGCGAACATACCACCCATTCCAGCAAGACCACCTTTGCAGATAGCCGATAATGCCAACATGAGAAGTAGGACATATATCCACCAAAAAGTCTTTCTCAGGATGGACAAATCATCTCAAGCTAATACTGCTCTCCCCAATTTGCTCCCCGAAGATGTTAATCTCTTGAATCTGAACTGTGTACTTTACGAGAAGGCGGTCTCTCTGTTTAGCGACAATAGAAGTAACGATACTTCAGTACGCCTGAGTAAGACTCGCGAGCGTATTGCACAGCTTCAGTTTAAAATTGAAACGACGAGACGGCGTGCATCGAATATTAAGTGCGTGATTAGCTACATAACATCAAATAAAAAATTCACTCCAAAAGTTAGAGCACTTGCTAGAAACTTAAGGAAAGCAAATCACACGCTGAACAAGTGTAAACTCTTGACCATCAAGCAGCACTGGACGCCAAAAATAAGATCTCTTTCAACCAAGAAACAGTGCCTTGATCGGCGAGTAAAGCGGATTAAGAAAAATTCCACATTTTCTACTCATCCTTCCCATCTGTTTAATAAAACGTCACGTGCTGTTAAAAATCCGCCTAACCGAAAAGAGATTCAAGGCTTCTGGAAGGAAGTATATGGAGATACTTATCAGCAAATGAAGACGCTTCAGATATATCACTATTTCGTAACTTTTGCCAAAGGCGAAGGTTGCAAGGTCCAGAGGAAAAGTCTCCACTAATTACTGCTCAAGAAGTGAAGAAAGTTATCGCTAGAACTAAGAACTTTTCAGCGCCAGGACCAGATAAAATCAGTAACTTTTGGTGGACGAAATTCACTTCTACGCACCAACATCTAGCTCGTATATTTACTACTTTCTTAAATGGAGAACAACCCATCTCGCAGTGGCTAGTGGCAGGACGCACGGTATTGATCTCTAAGACTGAAAATTTGTCAAGTCCAAAGAACTACAGGTCCATTGCTTGTTTAAACACCAGATACAAGCTATTCATTGGCATCCTCAAAGAGAGGATATTGACATTTACCGAGCCGGCATGGAGTGCAATAGTTGAACAACGTGGATGCAAGAAAGGCTGGCTGGTTACAGGGAGAACCTACCAATAGACAGGTGTATTACCCAGGACTCGGTCAGGTATCGAGAACATCTGTTCACGGCTTGGATTGACTACCATAAGGCATTCGATAACACGAACCACGAGTTACTTATTAAACTCCTTGAGTACCTGGAGGTGCATCGAAAAACATCGAGATATATAAAAGAGCTTATGCTCTTGTGGCGGACAAGATTTTTTCATAACATCTGAAAAAATACAAGGGACTAAGAACTATATAACATATAAGAGGAGGGTCATCCAAGGACACTCTCTAAGTCCGATACTTTTCTGCATGGCCCTCTTGCCTCTATCTATTGTGCTCTGAGGCAAAAGCTCTAGATACCTGTGTGGACCGCCGAACAGAAGGGAATATATGGTCGACCATCTTGTATTATACATGGACGGCCTTAAACTCTTTGCTTCCTCGAAAGAGGACCTTAAAATCCTTGTGGAGGCGGTGAATAGGTACTCTAAAGCGATTGGCATGAACTTCGGGCTGGACAAGTGTGCCCGGGTCCACCTACACCAAGGAAGACTAAAATCTAAATCATCGCGTGACGATGAGGATGTTCAACAGATAGGCGGAAATACCATTCAACATCTTGGTAATTTAGAAACATATACATATCTTGAAATACCGCAAGCTGAAACCGAAAATGTACGATGGGTCTGTCCACATGTTTCGCAAGTCTGCTGGATTGAGATCGGAGACTGAGGGATTTCTTTTTGCCTGTCAAGACGACCATATAGACACCTTAGGTTACCGCGAGCGCATAATAAATGTACCTGTAGGCGATAACAACTGTCGAGCGTGCAAGCAAGTGCCAGACACATTAAACACTTCGACATGTTCTCAATGGATGCTCAAAGTATGCAAGGTACGGGTACACAGAGCGACACAATGCGGCTCTAAAAGTATTATATTACCATCTCAGGCACTTCTATGGTGTTGATTTATTACTCATTTGCCATACGCCCAGGGGGAACTCGAGTCCGTTGTGGAGACTGATCAGTGTAAGATCTACTGGAATTTCTCATTCTCCACCACTCAACGTATCAGTGCTACGAAGCCTATTTTCCTCCAAGATTTGAAGACTAAGATCATTTACGTGATTGAATTCTCGGCACCAGCCGATGGTAGTATCACGGCAAAGGAGGTAGACAAACGGGCGAAATATGAAGCACTTCTTTTCGAGCTGAGCAGGCTGTACCAGGGCTACAAAGTTCATCTTCCTCATCCAACTCAACAAGATTCCGGCTTGCCAGCGTTAGGCTCATTCCATCGCGAACCGGATGCAAAAGGGATCACTTCATCTGGTCCATCAACATTGTTCCTCATAACATTCTTCAAAGATTGGTAACTCGAAAAATGTATACAGAGTTGAAACCTTCATCTCCAACTGTCCCATCTGCCGCGTAAGGTCGGCCGCGACTAGAGACCTGACTCCAAAGAACAGTGTTGCACGATGTTGTCTCGCGTAAATTTCCCGCTCTTTCTTACCTTCTAGAACAGAAAGACCAGAAGTGTATGACGTTGGCATTCCACTTGCATCGGGATTGGTTGCTTTAAGGAAACATTATCGTAGCTTCCGGAGCCTACAACTTCCCAAAATAAGATAAACGCTACAATTTTATACGGACTTATTTTAAATAATATTTTTTAAATGAAATAGTACGCTAGCATCTAAAAATGTGAGAACGTCAAGAATATTATAATTCCGGACAATGCCAAAAGAAATAAACATATCAGAAACATAAATGCTTATGAATATTCGTCACACAGTCTTTTTGTTGCAGAAACTATTATAATCTTAAATCATTTATGCGAGATCAACCTGAAAATTTCTTTCATATGAGGGTTCAAACGCGAGTCGAAATTTAAAGTATGCTTAGAGTCTGTTAGGTACTATTAAATCCTTTTTAAGTTCTTTTTAGACCTAGAGAGCCTATTTAGAATCTGGCAGGTTCTACTAGAAATTACTTAGTTACTCTTAAGCTCTCTGACGCGTCAAAAATGAAATTTTGCGCCCCAGCGGCCTGTAGAGGTGCTGTCATCGCTTGTTGGGGATACATCAGGAGTCTATTCTCGCTGGGATCACTTCCAACGTTTACTGCGTAGGAAAACGACCCAAGCGTGTATTCAATGTACTTTGGGAGACTGCTTGGACGGTATGCATTCATAAATTTTGTTTAATTTCTTCCATATACAAATATCTGAGAGACTACTTTCCTTGTTGAATAGAGCATTCTTATTCAGCCATACAATTTCAAGATGGCGAGCCCACAACGTTCATCACGTAGGAAAACGAATGAAAGTGAGTTCTGTTGTGTGATGGCACCGCCAGTTTGGATTTTCCTAAAAATAATGTTGTGCTGCATTGTGCTGAATTTGTGCTCTTCTATGCTGCAAAGGATTTTTTTGAAAAATTAAAATTAGAGACACAATTGCCAGCAGAACATTTCCGAGGAATGAAACTATTAGAGTTCGATTTCCCATATAGGCTACACAGGTGATTCTTCTAGGATTTCAACGTACTCGCTCAACTGAAGAAACCTTCAACCTCCAGTTCCAACCATCGTCTTTTTCAAACACTTGGTTGAAATCTGATGTATTTTGTTCAAAATTCATCGTTTTCGCTAGATTTGACGCGAGCGCAGTACCAGAGCGATACGATTCGGATTTATCGGAGTTTTACGAAGGCTCTAAACAGGTTTTAAATTAAGACCTGCTTAGTACCTAAAAATTGGAAGAAACGGACTTTTCGGACACTTTTCAGGTCTTAAATAGGTCCTACCATAATACTAATAAGACCTGCATAGAATTTCGTAAGCCCTGCAAGATGTAGTACCTAAAATACTCTAAGTAGACTTTATACTTCGACTCGGGAAGCTTTCTTATCCTCTATATCGTAAAATATTAAACCGTTAAATGTGAAGAATTTCTTCAGATCGGCGTCGTAATTTGTTTGAAATACAAAGTGAATCTGGAAAAGCTCATCTAATGCTTGAATGGAGTTCTTAGCTCCAGCGAGAGCGAAGTGCCGGTCGATCACAATAAAATATGAATGTATTGATGCTGGATCTGGTTCAACAGCAGTGGGGCACGGCTGAGTTGTGAAGAGTTGAATCGTTTACAAAACCTGTTCAGTCTAGAAATAATCAAAACCCATGAAAAATTATATCAAATTTTTAAATGTTATCAAATTCAACGCTCATGTAAACTAATTATGATTTTTATATTAGGGTCCATCCATATATTACGTAATCAAATTTTCACCCATTTTTGACCCCCGCACCCCCAGTGTAATCAACCATAATCATTTGACTGACCGCCCTCCCTTGATTACGTAATCATTTTTAAGACTTATTAGGATACCTGATTTTGTAAACTTCACACAGCTCTTGAAACAAATCGTTCCTTGAAGACATTTTTTCCTAATGTCAATGTGGAATAGATTCTGAAAACGCACAAAATATGTATTCACAAGAAATGGCGTTTTTGGAAAAAAATTGTCATGCCCGCGGAATATTTAAAAAAAAATTAAAAAAAGAAAAGATTTATGAAAATAGGAACTTAAACATATGATTACGTAATCACTCAAACAATATCCCCTCCCCCCATGTAATCATTCGTAATCATACACATGACCCCCTAACCCCGCTATGATGATACGTAATATATGGACGGCCCCTTATATTTTGGCGAATGTATTTAATATAATATTTTCGCGAATATGAAAAATACAAAAAATGTAATAACCACAAAAAATAATGATGAATACAAAAAGGTGATCGTATTTTTTTTAATATGAACAATGTTATTCGCATTAATCGTGATTAATACGAAGAAATAAGATAAATACACATACTTTGTTTAGAAATATGAATGATATAAATCGTAATTTCAAAAAATGCAAATAATATGATTTCCCCTATAAAAAACTACCAAAAATATCGTCTGTTATTCTGAAAAAGTACAAACAATATGATTCTTGATATTGTAAATACAATAATTATGATTCACATTAATAAGAAAATATATATAAAGTTTTGTTTAAAAAATCTATCAATCATGATTATTTTGCGTGAGAGAAATAGTTACCTTGGATAATAAGATGAGTTTTTTTTAGATATTTCAGATACTGTCCAAATATATCTTTGTGACGACCTCTAATTGCAGGTGGAAATTGCTTCAAGAGGAGAAACGCAGCTTTCGCATCGTCGTTTCAATCTGATATATTTTTATATACATTCCGAAACTCGTTTAAAAATGACTTTATGTTGAGTTTCCTTATATTTTTGGTCGCGGAGCGAAAAATATCAGATAAAATCAATTAAAGATGTATTTATAAGAAATGTACCGCAACACTTCTTGTCAGCTTCGTTTCCGATTTTTCTCTTTTTACCAGATTGGTTTCTTTCACAGTATGTTTTTCGATACCAAATATTGCAATACAAGGAATATTATAAACGAATCCAAAAATTTCCGGGTTTGTTGCGTCTGTGAAGCAGAGTAACTTTCATCGCTTCGAAAAATGCATCTTTGTCTTTCACTGGGATGCCTTCAGAAATGCGATTTTGTCCATCAATTCTTCATTGGACAAAGGACTGTCTGCTTGTTCAATTGATGAGGCAGTAGCAGACTGTAATTTTATCTTTGGTTCTTTGGATCTATTGATTGTCCTGAGGCGGTAACCAAAGAAACCCCCATTAATTGGGTTGTAAAACTATCCCTGCGTGAAAACAAGTTACTCAATTTCTTTGTTCCGTAAAAGTAAAGTGCGATTTTGAAATTTGAATTCATTAAACGGTTACGTCTTCAAAATTTCCCAAAAAATCTAATAAACAAATGAGGATATTGATATGTGGAGTTTATTTTTAGCATTTAATCATTTTTACAAAAGAATCCTTCAATTATACATATATTCCGTGAAACTCTGCACGCACTTTATCTAAAAGTACAACTTTATAATTCAATTAAAACAATTTAATTTCGAAATTTTTGCAAATTATCTCAGTAAATAAGTCACTTGATATTGTTTTTTACGTACATAGCCTGTTTCAGTTTCATCTTTCAGGGAAGGAAACAATTTTGTCAGTGCACTTGCGTGTTGTTGTTTTGTCTGTTGGGGAATGATACTATCATGCTTGCTGTGCATTAAAGTAACACAAATGTTTACTAATTTCTAACGTTCTGGTATCAAAAAGATCTTGTTTTCTTCACATATCTGGGTAAATTCGTGACCGCCCGAAATACGATTAATTTATGCTAGCAAATCCTGCCAGATTGTAATTAAAAATGCCAGTAAGATTTTTACTGACTTGAAATATGAATTTTTTTTTTAAATTGTTGCAAAGTTGATTCATAATTTGGGAAAATTGTTTTTGTTTTCAAAATATTATACCTTACGAATAAGCTGTCTCTCGATTGATTGGGTTTAGAAATGGCCGTTTGAGGTTTAAAGGCAACATCTGTTATGGCTTGTTCTTCATTTGACATTAAAATGTTCACGTCAATATTTTGTGAAACTTCCCCACCACCACCATCGAATAAATTGAGCTGAAAATCTGTACATACACAAAAACAAACTCTGTTTTGTAACATATTAGGATGTCGTTTCAGCTAATCATTCAACTGATTTGAAATTAGAGCGCCATTTTTTGTTTTAATGCGAATGACAGTATCGGAGAATACTGCAAAATAAATTATGTTCAAATGTTATGCAAATATGGCGCGAAAGTTGAAATGATTTTCAATACAATATACACAAACATTTCTTTCATTATAAAATAAAACTAAAATTAAAGTAAAATAAAGTTTGTATAATTTTTTAGATGTAATATTTAGGATTTTCATCAATTTTGTCGGTTGTAAAAGTTTTTGAGGTGTTGTATTTTTGTAAGTCGATGGTTGAAAATAATCTGTTTTAATAAAATAAATTATAAAGAACTATACTACAAAAATTTTTTCAAATCAAATAATGTAGTGCCAAAGTATTTGTATTATTTGCATATTAATTCGTTTCGAATTTCGCGCCATATTTATATATAATTTGACATAATGGCGAACGTAACCTTTTATAAATTTCACGAAAATTCGTCAAAGCACACGAGTTTTACTGTAAAACATGTCATCAGGGTGAATACAGTTTTTTAAATCAATTATTTGGAACCTTTTTCCACGGTTAATGCAGTGTACAGTATAATATTTTCAAGTGTAAAATGTGTCAATCGAATAAAATATTTTTTTCTTCAAAACTTGCGTAAAAACCGGGGGTTTTCGAACGTGTGGAGCGGGCTGCAAGTTGCTGTTTGTTGACCAGGGAGAAACTAGGGGAAAAAATCGACAACAGGAAAAAGAACTCATAGAAGGGGTCTAGTGGAGAATTTCAGCAGCCGTCATGGTGTTTCAGTATGATGAAATACTTGGATATTTATATTATTGTATTTTTATTTTGGTATTTTTTCATTATCGGGGGGCTTCGTATTCCGAAATCCCCAGAGGTGGTTTCGCCCCCTTCACCCCCACCAGGGCTCCGCCTTGGAACCGTCCTACGCCCAGACTTACCATGCCTTCACGGACTTTACGCACTTTACTTGTCTTCAAGTATCGCTTCACAAAACTCGGAAATCCGCGAATTTCGAACACGTTTTGAAGAAAATATCGTGTACGCTACGAGAGGGAGGCATTTTTTGTCGAGCGCGATATTTTCAGAACTCATCCGCGGGCTTGAGACACCCTCGGTGTCCCTCGCCCTACTACTCCTTCTGCAAATATCAGGCTCGACAAAAAACGCCTACTTTCCTCCCTAGCTGCACGATTTACTATTTTCGTACTTTATTTATTTTACCTGCTGCGATGCATTCCTCATACGACGCAGGCACTTGGGCACAACGCACTTTCATCCAAATCACTTTTCCTTCGAATATAACCTTCCGAAGTTCATGTGCCATGTTCATCTTGCAAACCTTTAAAATCGAGAGTATCGCGATACACCACTGAGACGCGAGAAACTATATTAATCACCTAAAAGAGGCTTAATAACAATTTGCAATTAATGTTATGAAATTCTGTGCACTGGAAATCGGCAAATGCATATACGATCACTGGGCGACTGTAGAAATGCTTGTGCGTAGTTCTTATCACACTGTTTTGCTGTGACTGTCTCACCGAATCGATATAAAAATCGCCATGCCGTGGTGTGAATATAGCACCGGACAGTGCGATATCCATACTCTTTTCACGCATACACCTAAAAGTGTTATTTTTTAATTGAAATGACACCGAATAGTGTATACCCAAATACTCCTGCCAAAAGTCGCACCGGTTTTTAACACCACGCGTTTACAACTCCCTGGAGAAAGTATCGGATAGATTTTCCTTCCGAACCAATCCGAATCATTCCGGAATCTGTATCCGAACCAATCCGAGTCAATTCGAATCAAACCGAAAAAAGTTCTACATTTCGTTTGACCCAATTCGTTTAAAAATTAATCCGACTCAATCCGGTTCAATCCGAACTCCAAAACGAACCAATCCGGACGAATCCGAAGCAAATTTTCAATCCAAATGAATCCGAATGAATCCGAATTCGGATTGATATACACTGAATTTTCAATCCGAATGAATCCGAGTTCGGATTGAATTGGATTCATTCGGATTGAAAATCGGTTTAGGTCAATCCGAGTTCGAATTCATTCGGATTGAGAATTTGTTTCGAATTTATTCGGATTGGAAGTTCGGATTGAACCGGATTGAGTCGGATTAATTTTTGACCGATTTGGATCGAACGAAATGTAAAAAAATCGGATTGGTTCGAATTAACTCGGATTTATTCGGATACAGATTCCGGAATGATTCGGATGACTTCGGATTTGTTCGGAATGAATTCCTATCCGATACTTTCGCCAGGGCTATACATACAGACAGACACATTCGTAAAAACCTGTTTTTTTTTTTGTTTCAAAACGTGGACATTTAACAAAAACTGGGAAGTTCAAATTTTACATAAATCTAATACATTCTCTGAATAGAATGCAAAAATTGGCCAAAAATATAAGTGTGGGTTTTTTGAGAAAATCTACTTTTAATATTTTCAGAAAAACTGCCGCCATTTTCATAATTTTGAACCCTTTTTTAATTTTTCTGGTGAATTTCGAAAGAAGGTGATAAATAATGCCAGACTCATAAGGAAAACAATAAACATCTCAATTAAGTCGAAATTTATAGAGGTTTAAAGAAGAATTTTTTTTAAACAACAAGGAGAAAAATGGTTGGTTAATTGTGCTAAGAATTTTATAAGTTTTCACTTTTTCACATAGTGAACTGGTGACACATGGAGCTTAATAGTAGTTTGTAATGTTTCACTGAAGTGATTTATAATATGCAGTAAAGGGATTTTATATCTTCAAAAACAGCATCATATGCTATGCTACATAGTAGTTTCAGTCATTATTAATATCACACAGTGCACATTGACATAGCTACGCTAACTGAGTTAAGAGCAAATTGTACTTTGTCACATAGTAAACTTGACCCTTGTCAGGTAGCTGGTATCACTACTGTAGGTACCTACGTATCCCGTGCAGAGTAGCCTGATACGCTATGTCACATGGTAAATTCTGCTACTTCGAACCGTTTAGTGTGCTTTTGCCAAACATCTGCGAGAACCATAGTAAAAATAGATTTTATACTATGATACATGGTAAACTCAACTGGATCCAAGTAATAGATATGCACTTCCCACATAATCACAAGTACTGTATTCAATAGTTTCTCAAAAAATTTACCACACAGTGATTCTAACTGCTTTAAATATAAAGTGTGTCATTTTCTTATAGCTCTTAACGCTAGGTAGAATAGATTATTATATTATTTTATATTATTTTATCTTATTTTATATGAAAAGTAGAATAAAAGATACTGATTTGTTATTATTATATATTCATTTTTATTTCGTTTTTCATTTTCAGTTATTTATCACAGTTTTGAAAATACATTCTCT
>CAKNWU010200718.1:0-17086 GCA_932072015.1 Andricus quercustozae | reverse complement strand
AGAATTCATGTCTTTAGATCAACAAAAGATATGTGTCTGGTTTAAATAAAAATTACTACGGTTAAAGAATATTTTCTTGATGCTAAGAAATAGGATTCAAGTAAATGCATTTTCTTGGTTCCAGAAATTCTTTTTTTCAGTGTACCTGTAGTTTTTAAATTTCAATTGTTGCTATAATAAACAGTAATAAGGTCCAGTGAACGGACATATTAAAAATTCTTCAAAAAATTACTTTTTTTTTTAATTTAAAAAGGAAGACAGAACAAACGTTCCGCTCCATTGTAAGGGTTAACATCAAGTGAAGGAAGGTAAGAGCACGAGGTAATAGAAACATAAGTACAGTAACGAATTAAGTCAAATATATCGGGTTCCTTACATTTTAGTTACAAAAATTATACAATAAGGATGAAATGATGATAAGAATATGTTTAAGGAAAAAAACATTAAATCTTAAATTAGAGAATCTAGTATTACGTTGTATAATGGAGTGAAAATATTTGGATCAGTTACTACATGTGATAATTGTTTAAATCATGCTCTTACCTTCCTTGACTTGATGTTAACCCTTACAATGGAGCGGAACGTTTGTTCTGTCTTCATTTTTAAATTTAAAAAAAGTAATTTTTGTAGAATTTTAAATATGTCCGTTTAATGGACCTTATTACTGTTTATTATATCAATAATTGAAATATATAAACTACAGGTAAATTTAAAAATTTTTTTAAATTTTCTCAATCTTATTTTTATATCGTATATGTTTCGTTATGTATCAAAAATAGCTTTGTTCTTGGTCGTCTTTTACAATTCATTATCATTATTCAGATGGAATATAAGAGCATGAAAAACCATTTTTTATGGACTTCGACATTATGGTCTTTTCCCAATATTCTCTAAGGACTTATAATTGACGTGGATCTTTGTCCCTGATGAGGAGAGCATTTGTCTCTCGAAACTTTGGATTATTAAAGGATCCTCTTAACATCTGTAAGGTCTTCTTTTTTATTTGGTCTGAAGTATGTCAATTTTTTACCTTACGATATTTTTAATTAATTATTTACTCATACGCATAACATTGCACTACCATCTATTAATAAGTATTTAATTCTAGAAATCTTACATTGATGTTCAGTCGAAAACTGTCATAGAACTCTGTTGTGAATCATGGCTGGTTTCCATTTTCGTTTAATCCCACAATTATTGGGATTGATTTCTTTAACTATGACTAATATCTTTTAAAAATTTTGATTACAATTTGTATCGGCTTGGAAAATAATTTTGCCTTTAAAATAATTTGTTAGCACGTTAACTCTCAAAACAATTAAACTATTGGATTGGATTTTGCTATATTGTTTAAGTGTTCTAAATTGAAGGTTAAGTTCGTTAACCAGTCAATTTGTATAAAATTCCAAAAACGGAGCGCATTTTGAGCATGCTTCTTTTTGCAAGCCCTACACGATTATCATAACGACTTTTTTAATAATTTTCTTGGAAAATCGAAAATTCACATTTTTATTGCGCAAAAAAATAATCAAAAATCAAACATTTAATTTTACGTACGAATTATGCAAGATACGAATATTTAGGTTTAAATAAAAATTTCGCACTCTAAACAAAAAAGTTTACAAATTTGTTATTGGTCACCTTTTGTTAGGATGTGTTGTTTTTGTTTTATTCGTAGAAAAAATAAACATTAATGGAGACAAAATCTTCCCGATAAGTGGGCACATTCTCATTAAACTTTGCTTATTTAATTTCTTTTTCATCTCGTCTCACTCGAATTTTTATTTATTTATTAACTTAATAATTATGCAGGCGCGCCTGTAATTGCTACTATTTAATGGTAATTTTAGTTTAGTGTACTAATTTCGTCTGAATCATTTGTAGGTTCGCGGTCATTTTTGACGAGTGGCTCGCGACTGTAGAAATAACTAGATGCGATTCATGTTTGTCGTACGATCCAGAGTTGGAGAGGGCGACTGTCCGGCCGTGGTCTCGGGCGAAGTTTACACAAGAATACTCTTGGAATGAAGAGTTTTTTGATTATCAGCGGAGGGGTTATTGGTCTACGGTAGGGACAATTTTAATTATTTTTACCCTCATATTTTGTTTTATTATTATTGATAATCCGGTTTTACACTAATAATTTTTAATTTATGTTTATTTATTTGTTTGTAGCCCCGTTATGTTCATCCTTTGGTGCTACAAGCTACGGATTGCGTGGGCCTTGAAGTGTGGCAAGGCTTCACAAATTTATGGGGCGCGGAACGCACCAAGTAAGTAATTTGACGACAATACTTCCGCCTGTATGTACACACATACATAGATATACATGTCCCTGTGTATGTGTATGTTTCTTCGTTTTTATATTTTTATTTATACTTTTTCTTCTCTATTTGTTTAGCACTTTTGAGGAGCTCCCGGCAACTCCCCCTGATGTCGGGCTGCAGCCGCTAGACACAGGGCTAAGGCTGATTTGGGCTCAGCAATTTACTCAAATGGGAGGCCGATGGCGTTGCAATGGTCATTGGTTACTGAAGACTCTTTTCAGCATTCCTTGATATTCATATTAGAGTCCGTTATTGGTTCTCAGGGGAGTGATGCGGTAGGTCGATCCATCTGTTCGCCCTCCAGCTTCTTTCTGGTAGAATAAAATAGTGAACAGCAAGCAAGCCCAACGATATTCCCTTATGTTTTCCTGAAAATAGACAGTGGTTAGGTTTCATTCTAGATGGTTAAGTCGAACATGTGTCAACAAGGTCAAAAATAATTTGATCTTTTTACATTACTTTAGCATTTATTTTATTTTATTTTTTTATTTATTTAATTCTTAAGCTTATTTTTGTTTTCGTCGACCTTGATGGCATACATTCAACTTATCACTTTGACAGACGCGATGAGCGGTACCCATTTTTCAACAGTGTGAAAGCAGAAGTTTGTCGGCGTGTTTCGTGAAACGATCTCCGTCATTATTTTCGAGGACAACGTTGTGGTTTTCAGTGATCCAACAATTACAAAAGGACCTAATCCTCTACTATTGAACTTTCCACTTCTAACATCCTTTATTACGAATACTTGGTCGCCAATTTTGCCATTCAGTGGCCTCGACTTCTTGTCATAGTATTCCTTGGAACGTATCTTTGCCTTGATTAAATTGTCAGCAGAGATCTTTTGAATTTTGTTTTGCCTGACAATGAGGTCGCGGAGATATGAACTGTGGGTTTCTAATTCTTCACCTTGGGGAGAAGAGGACGGCGTTAGAGCCATCCGACCAAATACGAGCTCGTAAGGGGTGAAATTTGTCGCCTCATGAACTGACGTGTTGTACGCAAACATGGCGAAAGGGAGCAACCTATCCCAGTCGTCATAATCTTTTGCGTAGTGTTTGATATAGTCAGTTAACATAATGTGACTTCTTTCCAGTGAGCCATTGGTTTGAGGTCTATAACCCGATGTGGTCAATTGCTTGACACGCAATAGCTTTTCGAGTTTCCTCATTATATTTCCGATGAAGCTCCCTCCTCGGTCTGTCAAGATAGCTCTTGGTGTGCCATATTGAGAGAACAGAGTCGTGGCCACTGCATGTGCAATTGTGTTTGAGTGTAGGTTTGTTATGGCCACCGCTATGCAATATTTACTAAAATTGTCTTGCATTGTGAGGATGTGGCGATTTCCGTTAGGGGTTGTTGGCAACTTTCCCACTGTATCCAATGACATTTTATCGAAAGGTTCTGCTGGTGTGTCGGTAATTAGCATTGGTTCGCGAGTGCGGACTCTGACAAGTTTTTGCTCGAAGCAGCTTTAACAGCCTCGAATAAACTGAGTAACTTCATCTCGCAACCCTGGCCATGTGTACCGTTCTTTAATCCGTCGATAGGTTTTTGTGATGCCCTTGTGGCCTCCTATCAAGCTGCAGTGGTATTCTGAAATTTTTTTAGGTCTGAGTTCCAGCTGAGGAACTTCGATTCTTCTGTGACAGAGGGCGATAGTAATATCGCCACCCCGGAATATTTCTGAAACGGGTTCCTAGAAGATCTCCTGAGTTGGCCATTCGGCATTGAGTCTGACCATCCCGTTCTAAAGCGAGACGGATTTTCTTCAGTCCTTATGCGTAGTTGTCTCGTCTGTAGGTTAACGGTTCTTTCAATTCATGGATAACATTGGATTTTTCGGTACAGATCGATATTGGTTTTTGTACTTCAAGTTCTGGATAAATTATGGGGGGAGAAGGCAGGTCAATGTAAGGTATCATAACATCGATTGTAGAAGTTGAGATAGAAGTAGGATTGACCGGACAATTTTCAGACGTTTCTGACGGTTTAAGCCGTCGTGGTTGGAGTTCGAAAGTGCTTCGAACTGGACTTCCCTTCTGTTGGATATCCTGTTTTAATTCTGTCGTTTGGTAACGGCATTAATCTCGGCTCAGGAGTGATCCCCACTCCTGGTGTCGGGAACAAAGACCTTCTTGAGGGTTGTGTGCGAACGATGGGTGAGTGGGTTTCTGTAGAAATGCCCTCAAAACGGACCGAACTTCGCCGTGCCACCCCGGAATTTGTATCCAAAATTCCGGGTAAGTTTTCGCACGTTTTCTTCGTATTTTTACTTTCTTTCTCACGGGTAGACGGATTCAGTGCACCTTTCCATGGGGGTCTGCACTATTTTAGAAAATTCGTCGTAATCAAATTCTCCGCAGGGATCGATTGATTCTAAAGTCTGAAGGAGTTCTTTATCTTCTTCTCCTTCTGACACATAAGTGCGCGAAAGAATGGATGCTTCATCCATTCCTTCATGATCCCAGTTAAGGGAACTTATGGTAATATTTTGTAAATCTATCCCTCTTTCCTGGACAGTTTTATTGAATTGAGAAACGGATTTTTGAAGGTCCTTTTTCAGATTACATGTTTCTCCACCGCCTTTTCTTTCTGCCGATTGTAATTCGTCGTCACTTTTGTCGGAATCCGGTTGCATGGGTGAGACGTCTATAAGGGCATGTGCTGGGTCAGAAACGCCATCTATTTCTTCTAAAGTCCTTGGGGTGATGTTTGGTTCTTCTCCCATTCCTTCACGGGCCACCCTATCCACTTCTTCGTTTCCTTCTATGCCACTGTGACTTGAGATATGTTCCCAGGTGAAACCTAGGGGTGCCAAGGCTACACTACTTATCAGGTACTTTGAATCTGTTTTTAGACGTATCTTTTTGATTTGTCCTTCGTGTGCCTTTTTAGCAGCTTCAATAGCAGCTTCAATTTCAGCCAAATTATTAGTTTGTCACCCTTCTACTGATTTGGATACATTCAACTGGTGATTGGGTCCGAACCACACTCCTATTCCTGCTCTAGTTCTTTGTTGTCAGAGAAACTGCAGACGCCATCGATGTAGACATCTACTCGGGGTTCTACTAATGGAGAAACCCACGGACTTGGTAGATGAGTGGCCGGAGGTGCGCTTTTAGGCAGAGAATTATCTTGCTTAGATAGAGTGGGTTCTAAATTTGGAAGCACACTATGAGTTTTCCTAAATACTGAAGGGTCATAATCTTCACTACTCTCTGTTTCATTGGGAGAATCGATTTCCGAGGAGGATTCGCTGACGCGTGTGGTGATTTTGGAAGCCTCTGCTGCTCTGCGTCTAGGACGTCGTTTAGCAGCCGAGTCTTCGCTGAAATCTAGAAATTTCACGTGAGCTCGTGGAATTAAAGTGTCGTCAGGGTCGCCTGAGGATATCCCAGGTAGCCTTCCTCTTCGCCTGGTGATCACCATAGTGGTTGGAGGTTCGATGACTTTTGTTTTAATTGGCTCAAGGGGCGTTTTTCTGGGAATCGAGGGTTGCCCTTTTATTATGGTTTTAGGTAGAGAAATGGAAGGTTTTCTCTTTAGAATTGATTTTACCTTGGGTTCCGATTTCGGTATAGATGCTTCTGAGGTTGAATTGCCTTTCTTCCTGCTAGTGGGACGTTCTGGCAAGCTTGCAGTTTTCGCATCTTTGTCTTTTTTTTTGGGCGGTTGTATAACGAGTGACCGGTAAAACTTGGAATTGTTTTGAGCAATTGTGAATTGCTAATATTTGCAATTGTTTTGAGATGGGTTCACTTCTCGTGAAAACCGTGTTTTTATCAATGAGGATAGGAGATGAGGAAGCTGAAGAGGATTCGTCTGAATTTATATTGATACTCGTTTAGTCGCAACCGCCAACGAATTAGTCTAGAGCCGGGATTATTCACATAATCGATCCAGTGAACAGGTTTGCCATCGCAAGATAGGGTAAATTCTCGTCAGTATAAGTAGGGGCGGAAATTCTCTACTGCGTACACTGCTGCCAGACACTCCTTTTCAGGTTCATGGTAAGCCTGTTCGTAATGGTTCATGACTTTGGAATAATAGGCAATGGGCATATCCATGCCATCTTTTTCCTGACTTAGTACGGCACCCACTGCGTGCTCGGAAGCATCGGTTGTTAACTTAAATGGCCTTTCGATGGCAGGATATTGTAGAATCGGTTCGTTACATAAATGTGTACGAATTTGTCTAAAACTACGTTTTTGGGTTGGTCCCCACTCCCACTTCGTCTCCTTTTTTAGAAGGTCTGTCAAGGGTTTCGCTAATTTAGCATAGTCTTTAATAAACTTACGGTAATAACCTGAAAGTCCCAAAAATTGTCTCACTGCTTTCACGGTGTTGGGACGTGGGAAGTTTTTATTCGCTATTATTTTATTAGGATTAGGCCTCACTCCGTCTTTTCCATTTATGTGGCCAGACAAGCTACTTCGGTTCTGAGGAAGTTGCATTTGTTATGCTGTAATTTGAGGTTTGCAGCTCGAAGGCGGTCGAGAAGCCGTCTTGTCTTGATATCATGTTCTTCTAGAGTGGTTGAATATACAATGATGTCATCTAGGTAAACAAATGCATCGGTTCCATGCATAACCTTCAGCACAGTATCCATGAGACGCTGAAATGTCGCGGGAGCATTTTTGTTTCCCATAGGGATACCGGTGTATTCAAAATGTCCTCTCGGGGTTGAGAAAGCCGTCTTAGTACGATCCTCTGGGTGCCTTTCTATTTGGTGGTAACCGCTAACTAAATCGAAAACACTGAAATATTGGGCGTTGCCTAATTGGTCAAGGATATCTGTTTTGGTAGGGAGAGGGTACCAAACTCCTATCACTTTCTTATTGAGAGGTAGATAATCAGCTGCTATTCTGAATTTCCTTTCCCCTGAGGGATCCATCTTCTTTGGAATTGTCAGTAAGTGTGCACTGTAAGGGGATTCAGATGAAACAATAATACCACTTTCTAATTGTTTCTGGAGAAGAGCATCAGCTTGTTCTCGCGAACCATGCGGGTGTCGATATTGTTTTCTTACCACCACGGTATCATCCATCGTAGGAATTCGATGTTGTACTAATGGGGTAGTTGTCATTGTTTCCCCTTTTAGATAAAATATATCCGAATAGTCTTCAGCCCATTGTAATACTAATCGTTGTTCTTCTTCTGTTAGGTGAGATACATGTAAACTTTGTATCACCTTTTCCACTCGTTTGGAATATTTTCCGTCTATTATTTATTGCAAGTTTTCTGGAGGGTCCTCCGAATTAGAATCGGAAGATTCTTCTCCTGGGAATTCAGAAAAATCAAAAGGAACCAGTTCTTGAGGCTGAATTTCTATACTCACGTCCTCTTCTAGCGTATTTATGGCAAGAAAGTTACATTTTCCGTTTACCGACAAAACTATAGCCTCGCCTAGATACAATCCGTCCGGAGTTGCGATCTTTTGTAAATATCCCTCCTGTATCTCGGAATTTGTAATGTCAATGTCTACAAGTTGCCGAGTCCGTGCTTTGATTTTCAAAATTCGAGCAAAAGGTTTAATTTCAGGTTTTAGTAGTTGCTTAGCTTCTCTTGACTCCTTATCGATAAATGGAATTGGGGTGATCGGGTCCGATAGAGTGAAAAAAGAATTGTGGCGAAACGAAACTTGGGCTTGTTCTTTTCTCAAATAAGGCCTGCCGATAATTCCATCTGGTAAAATTGGGAAATCGTTTTCCACTTCATGAAATTCCACGGGTACGCTAAGTAACGAGATATTTGCTGTTCCAATCGTTTTCACTGGATGCTGTGTTATTCCTGTCAAAAATACCGCATTTTGGGCTTCGTAGGTTAGATCCCGTCGTAATGCTTGAATTTTAATCAGGTTCACATCAGACCCCGGATCTACAAGGAAACTTGATTATTGATTTTGGAATTCTGGTGCGGTTAGAGCGACTACTGGGGAATCTCCTACTTTGGACGAGTTTTCACTCGTTGTCGCGTCCGGGCAAGGAGTCTGCTGGAAGGTTAAATTTCCCTCAGGTTTTGGTGAAGCTGGCCTAGGTGGGGTTACACTTCCAGTTACTTTCCCTTCTCCTCTCCAGGACATGTTTTGGTACATATTGTCAGGAGGATATTGTGAGTTATATGGCGGAGAGCCATATGGAAATTGTGGATGAGGAGGATATTGGTAAGGATAATTAGGAGGGTATTGAGGTGGGTAAGGATAGGGCGGATACCCCGGCTGTTCATGCGGATATTGAGGTTGGAGAGCTTATGGAAAATGAGTCTGATATGACCCTCCGGCCTTGTTTCCTCCAGTATACGGGAATTGTTGCTGATATCCTCCTTCCTTGTTATCACTCATTGTTTTTGGTTTTTCCGATTTACCCTTTTGTTTTGGAAAAGGGCTTGGAGACCCCTGACAAATGCGCCTAATGCTTCATCATACTATCACTTTTGTTGACTCCTCCATTAATTTCAGTGTATTTTTCTGCTAGGGCATGTCGAGCTCCGCTCAAAAATCCTGTTAATCTATCGTTGTAATAATAATAAAAATAATAATAATAATTTATTTTTAAGTCCCTAGGGCTAAAGAGCCCTCTAAGGAACAAGTGATACATGTACTATAACTTATAACTATGTACAAACTCTGGTCGAATTAAGATTACAGTGGTGGCTAGATAGTATTGTACACAGCGAAATTATGTGTAAAGTGCAAAAGAAAATTGGTTACCATTGTGAGTACTGTTCAAAGAATATAATTATATATACTTCACATAAAGTTTTTTCCTGAACTAACAATGAGTGATTTCTAATGTAGGATTCTCTAAATTAAGCAAATAATCAAAAAATAGATTTCTGAATTGAAAGATGGAAGGTGCATCTCTGATCGCACTAAGTATCTTATTCCATAGACGTGCCGCCCTAACTATGAAGGATCTTTGAAGCTTACAGGTTCTATGTATCGGAATTGTCAGGATCATTTTTCTTTCAAAAAGCCTAGACTGAGTGGGTTGATTGTTATCTCTGATTACAAATAAATCTAAAAGATACTGCGGCGTTTGACTGTGGAAAAGATTGAAAAGTAAGTTACCCATAAAAAATGGTCTTCTCTTGCCCACATTCAGAAGTCCAGCCCTTAAGCGATATGGAGTTATGTGTTCATATTTCGGCAAGTCATAAATAAATCGAATACATGCATTTAGTGCATTAGTTAGTCTCGCGCTGCTTCATTTTAAAATTAACTATGGACTCGATATACCACTCGTATTCTCTACTGGGCGCGAAACGCTCCTTCAGATGAGATATCAGATCATCGACTTTTGCGAACTGTTTACCGCGAACACTTTCCCTAGCGACTCCCTTAAGCTTGGGTAGGACTGCCTTTATGAATCCTAGTTCTGTAGCATTGGTGATACAAACAGCACCATTTGCAATGTTCTGAATGAATTCCTTTAAAGGTGGTTCATTACCATCGAATACTGGAATATGATATGTGCTTTGTTGGATAGTCTAACATTCCAGGACCAATGCCATTGCAGTGCTTGCATCTAGATTAAACAGGCCACCTCTATTTTGAATGTTAGTTGGATTCCCTGTTACATTCACCTCTGATGCATTTAACCCTGGATTAGGTGTAGTATTGTTCGGGTCAGGCATTTTTGTGAAGTTTTTACAAACTCCCAGGAACTGTAAGAGTGATTCACTTAGATACTAACTAACTAAATAATCATTGAGGGTTGAGCAAAATGTACCGCAAATGTCTAGAATTTTATTTGAATGGATTTGACTATCAATTAAGGTCCAGAATCAGATTCAGCTAGTTCGGTTTCTGCATCAGAAATGTCACTATGGGAAATTTCTATTAGTTGTGGGTTTTCTCCCGTAATTAGGTTATTCCTATTCCGCGTGTGATTTTCTTCCCTAAACGCCTGTTGTCGTTGTTCAAGAGCGATTTCAACTTCCAAGACTATTATTTCAACTTGGGTTTGGGCTAACACCGGCAAGATTTTCTGTATTGGTAATTCACTTCGTTCTGTAGGTTCGACCACACATATAGGTACGATTCTTTTCACAGGGAAAACTAAATTTCGAAATATTTCTGAAGAACTAGGCACAGTCGAAATTTTACAGTATTTCTTTCCGGAACGTTTTCTTTTCTTAACAGACTGTTTTATTACAGTGGAATTTTCTTGTGCAGCCATGGGGCAAAAAGAAACTCAATAACTACGACGAACCAAAAAACTAAATTCTCTACAGAGTGAAAGAATTGCCAAAAGTTCCATTTGAAATTTGTATTCAAAGGGAAATTACGCACATTATTCTCTTTTACTTCGATAATTCCAAGCAACAATTGACTTAACATTTTTTTCAGTTATACTTACTCGTACAGTAGAAAATTACTAAGTATTTAAGACTGTTGAAATTTCTACTCGACCTTCTGTTAATTTCAAAGTTGACAGATTTCTAGAAACACTATATTTTCTTTTATTCAATGTTAAAACTTAATAATTTCATTTATTTCATAATTCGAAAATTACAATTTTTTAAATCGGCCTACGTCGATATCGACCTGGCCTGATTAGTAAAATTTCCAATTTTTCTCTGAGTTACTTCAGCGTGAGTAAAATTAGAAATGATTAAGTTAATCAAACTAATTTTAATTTCAGCCAAAGGAATTCACTCAGTGAACGATTAACTCATGAAACATACAAAAATCTTGACACTTTAAGAATCTGTGATTAATAGATTTTTAAGAAAATTAATATCAAAATTGCTGATGATAGGTGTGTTACTTTTTAATAGTAACTAGTAACGTGGCGCTAGCAAAAGCGTGATAACTATCTCACCGCTGCCACCATCAGTTTGTTACGAACCAAGTATTCTGTTTAATATTTTAGAATTTTACAATTTAATAATAAGAATTATGTCTTGCAAGTCACGGGTAAGAAATCCTAAGTCTCACGTTGAATATTTAGATGGCAGGATACCAAACTGCAGAGTACCGTTGAAGTACTCCTTTTTATTTATGGGATCGTTTTTCACTTTTTTCGTACTGACAAATATTCTACCTTATTGGGAATAGGATTAAAATCAATGGTAGAAATCACAGATCATTTTTAACATTTCAACTCCGAGACTTTTAAATGATGTAAACTGTTTATTCCAGAACAAGAAACCACTCTGATTAATTCCGTACACTTTGGTCTTAGTATTGGCATTTGCTCAACACTCACAATTTTACATGAACAAGATATCAGAATTAAAATTAAATCGATACATTTTCAGCTTACCTTAAAGTTGTATTCCTAGTCCTACTTCTAATTAGTATTTTTCCGAATTACCAGAGTGAGTGATAACTGCGAACTGCTTCTAACCAACTGGCACAGAACTAGTTTTCCCAATCTATTTGAGATTCGATTTTGAAAACTAATTCTCCTCCGCCTAAATAACTGTCGTTAACAATTTTCCTCTGGCCTCGTTTGAAATATACGTATTAAACTTGACCTTGCACGAATGGAACAAAGGGGAAGAGGAAGCGCGTTTCAAGGATTGCGCGTAAGAGACAAAAGTTCCGAAACACGGACGGGCGAGTAGAAATCTCCCCGTGAGGAAAGGTTAAAATTCCCGGAGTGATCTTTCTTCAATGAAGATCCCCGTTAAACTGCATAATTGATTTCTCGTCGATGCGCCTCGATGATGCATAGTAGGGTAAATTTGGTGGGAACGAATTTGATGTGGAATCGTTTTATTGGTCAGAGGAATGCCATGATTTCGGTCGCGTCTGTTATCTTGCCAATTTTCTTGCAATGACAACAAAATTCAAGTAGCCTGAATTAGGTCAGTCAACTTCGTTTTTTCAGTCATTGCAACCATGATTGTGGCAGCAATTTATTTGTTCGCTTTTCAAAATTGGGCAGGATGTTGCCAATAGTTTGGAACTTTGCTGAATTGTTTTAAGTTAAAACATTCGCAATTTATTTCTTCATTTTGATTGGAATTTATTTTTGAGGAATTCCAGTTCTGAAATAAATTGCAGGTTAAGTGTTTCATCCCTATTTGGAATATATTAAACTCAACCCTTTTGTCATATCTGGAACTGTGCATGCTTTTTCCAGTTTTAGTTTAATTAAAATCGGATTATTCATGCCAAAGTTGTGGATTTTCGAAATCTGCCTAGTATAAGGGTGGGTTTGCGTGGGGTAGTTTCGACGGAAGGGATATTATGGAGAACGGAAGAGATGGCGAACGCTTGGATCGGTGCTACATCATCGAGGCGTTCGGTGGTTTTACCGCTTGCTAGTGTACGTTTACCAAAGGTCGTTTACTGCACCCTTATCCTTCGTTTTCTCTCTCATTCTCTCTTACATCGAAATTCATTTCCTCTAATTCCATCTCCTTCACGATAGGTTCCTGTATTAGTTGATGTTACTTAAACTAAACTCAGGATTTTAGAACTGAATTTACCTGAAATCATGAATATTTTTATTGAGCTAGAATTGTGAAACTTAATTTTTTTTCCCAAAGTTGTGTTCCAAGACTTCATACATTATATTATGTAAAGTGTATGTAGTCTTTAAAAATTGTTGAACCCTTTAGGATAAAGATAACTTTTTTGAAAGCTATCAGTATGTGACAGGGTCGTTTGTGACACGAGGCACTGTGAGAAGTGTTATTAAAGTTTATTTTGAATAGAAAAGCAGTGCAGGAGGTTCACCACTACAAAAACATGAAAAATTGTTAAAAAAGATGCAGAAGTGATATTTTACTTCGGACTCTGATATGGATGAGAATTTTTTTTATTATTACATTCACTAGCTCAATATCTTGGAAGCAAGTTTTTGTTTAATTCTAAAATATTGAATTATTATTTCTGTCGACGTTCAACCTCCACCTTGACAGATGCCTTCACCTAAAGCTGCAACTTATTGTCAACTTTTTGAATACTACGTGAATATTTCAACTCAAACTTGATTTCATTCAATTTATACATTAGGTCTAATGCAGGTGGTGATGTAACTTATGAAAATCGACTCAAAAAAATCAGTTCGAAATGATAGCGCAACAAATGATTATCGGGGGAAATTTTTTTTTTTTCTCTTGGAAGCTCAAATCCATGTTCGAGGCGGAAAGTCCCTGCAGATCGTCACAGTTGCGATAAATATGTAAAATTCCTCAAATATTGCATCTCCAAAGCAGCCGAAAAAAATAAACAGAAACTATGTCAACAGGCCACCTGGTCTGCCTATCGATCTCTGAAATCGATTTAAATGGACTTCTGGCGCGATATTCAAAATAGAAAAATCTTCCAGCAGACATACGAGTGATAATTTTCATAAAGTTGTAATAAATTATAAGAAAACATAACAAATTTATCTTATTGAAAAATATTTTTTTATGAAAACTCTAAAAAAAGGAAAAATACATTGAATGTAAAATATTGATTCCAAAAATTCCGAAATAAAATTTTGCATATACCCTCCAAATTCTTCGATGAGATTTCTCCTGCGAATATTTGTCTACCTTATAAATGGGAACTTGAAATTTTTTTTTAAATACTATATGTTTATACCCTAATGATTTCTTAAACGTGTTTCTCGAATAACTGTTATTCTTCTAACATCCCTCTGAACATCCCCTTGAAGTAGTCAAACAGTAAGATACGTTTCTGTAACGGTGGAAAAAGTGGGGGGAATATTTATCGATCTTATTCTTAGGAAAACAAGACCATTTTCGAAAATAATCGAACTGGTTACCTCTACTATTTTTTGAGGTGGAAAAAGTCATCATATATTTTAACCCTTGAACCTATCCACGCAGACGGGCTCGCTTCTATAAAGTACTACTAAATTCTATACAGCTGGAAAGATTCGCGAAATATATAACCATCTTAATGTTAGGAAATAGCAAAAACTTCCTAAATTATGATTTTTATTTGCACTCTGATTTGTTGAGGTGGTCCTCAGGCCATGGTTTCTCATTCTGACACCCCTCTCATCCCACCTACGCAATATAACTAAGTTCTACAGAGCGGGAAGGATTCGGGGAATATTTCCAATTCTTATACGTCGGAAAAAGGACAATTCTCCAAAAAAGTCGAAGTGATAGCCTCTCTGATTTCTTAAGGTGATCCTTAGCCCATGGATTTTCAATATAACACTTCCGTCAATCCACTCACGCAGTACAACTAAAGTCTATACAGCTAAAAAGAATCCGTGAATATTTTCTCTTTTTATCCTTGGGGTAAAGAACAATTTTCCAGAATAAACAGTTATTGTCTCCCTTATTTTTTGAGGTCGTCCTCAGGCCATGGTTTGTGATTTTAATAACCCCCTCAACCCATCCACGCAGTACTAATAAGTTCTATAGAGCTGCAAAGATTCGGCGAATATTTTCTCTTTTTATATTGTCTGAGAAACCCCAACAAATCAGAGGAGCAATAACATCGACTTTTTCGACAAAATGTAATTTTTCCGAAGGAAGAGAAGGTTGAGTGAAGGGGGGTGTTAGAATGATACACCATAGCCAGAGGACCAGCTCAAAAAATCAGAGAGACAATAACTTTCAATATTCTCAACAATTGATTTTTATCCCAAGGCTAAGAAAATAAAATATTCATGGAATCTTTCCAGCTGTATAGAAGTTAGTTGAACTACGTGGGTGGGTTCAAGAGGGTGTTAGGATGATACACCATTACCTTAGGACCACCTCAAAAAATTAGGGAGGCAATAACTTTGAATATGCTGAAAATTTTTTCTTTCTCCCAAGGATAAAAAGAAAAAATATTGGCAGAATATTTCCAGCTCTATAGAATTTTATTTTTCTGCGTGGGTGGCTTAATGGGGGCGTCAGAATGAGAAACCCTGTCCTGAGGACCACCCCAACAAATCAGAGAGGCAATAACTTTGAATATTCTCAAAAATTATTCTTCCTCCCAAGGATAAGAAGAGAAAATTTTCACCGAATCTTTCCAAGTGTGTAGAAATAAGTTGTATTGCGCGAGGGTGTCGAGGCGTGTATTGGAATGACAAACCATGGCCTTAGGACCATCTCAAAAAATCAGGGATACGATAACTTTGAATAGACTCAAAAATTTCTTAATCTCCTAAGGATAAGAAGAGACAATAATTACCGAATCTTTCCAGCTGTATAAAATTTAGTTGTTCTCTGTGTGTGTGTTGAGGGTTGTATTACAATGACAAACCATGGCCCGAGGTCCACTTCAAAAAATCAGCGATAGAGTAACTTTGATATCTTGAAATATTTGATCTTTCTCTCAATGATAAAATATTCCCCGAATGTTTCGAAATGTATAGAATTTAGTTCTACTGCGTGCGTGATTTGAACTGTATGTTAGAATGACAAACCCTGGACTGAGGACCACCTAAACAGGTCAGAAAGGCAATAACTTTAAATATTCTCAAAAATTGTTCTTTCTCCCAAGGATAAGAAGAGAAAATATTCACCGAATTTGTCCAGCTGTATAGAATCCACTTGTTCTGGGTGGGTGGGTTGAATCCGGTGTTAGAATGGTGAAACATGTCCTGTCGTTCACGCCCAAAAATCAAAGGGGCAATAACTTGAAATATTCTCAAATGTTTTTTCTTCTCTTCGATGATAAAAACAGGATATATTCGCGAAATCTTTCCAGCTGTATGAAATTTATTTGTACTGCGTGAATGGCTTGAGGGTTGTGTTAGAATAACAAACCATGGCCTGAGGATCACCTAACGCTATCAGAGAGGCAATAACTTTGTATATTCTGTAAAATTGCTTTTTCTCCCAGGGATAATAAGGGATAATATTCCCCGAATCTTTCGAATTATATATAATTTAGTTGTACTGCGTATGTGTTTTGAATAGTGTGTTAAAATGGCGAGCCATGGCCTGCGCGCGGACCACCTCAAAATATCAGCGAGCCAATAACTTTAAATATTCGGAAAAATTGTCCTTTCTCCCGAGTATGAGAAGAGAAAATATTCACAGAATCTTTCCACCTGTATGAAATCCAGTTGTTATAGGGGGCTAACTTGAAGGGAGTGTTAGAATTAAAAGCAATGGCCTGAGGGCTACCCTAAAAATCAGAGAGGCAATAACTTTAAATATTCTAAAAAATTGTTCTTTCATCCAAGGATAAAAGGGAAAGTATTCGCCGAATCCTTCCAATTGTATAGAAGTTATTTGTACTATACTGCGTGGTTGGTTTAAGCTGTGTGTTTGAAGGAAAAACCCTGGCCTGAGGACCACCCCAAAAAACAGCAACGCAATAACTTTGAATATTCTGAAAAATTGTTCTTTCTTACAAGGATAAAAAGAAAAATTATTCACCGAATCTTTCAAAATGTATACAATTTAGTTGTACGGATTGGGTGTAATAAGGGTTATGTTACAATGACGCACCATGGCCTCTGGACTACGTTAAAAGGCAATAACTTTGAATAATCTGGAAAATTGTTCTTTCTTCCGAATATAAAAAGTGAAAATATTTGCCGAATCTTTCCAGCTGTATGGTATTCAGTTGTTCTGGGGGGCTAACTTAAAGCGCGTGTTAAAATGAAAAACCACGGCCTGAGGACCACCCCCAAAATCAGAGAGGCAATAACTTTTAATGTTCTGAAAAGTTTTTCCTTCTCACAAGGATAAAAGATAAAATATTCCCGAATCTTTCAAAATGTATCGAATTTAGTTCTACTAACCTTGAATGTACTCAAAAATTGTTCTTTCTCTGAAGTTAGTAGTACTCTGGCGTGAACACTTTGATTTTGCAAGAGGTGATTGTCAAA
>CAKNWU010200715.1:0-11592 GCA_932072015.1 Andricus quercustozae | reverse complement strand
AATGGAAAATTATCTTCGATTCGTGTAAAGTTTAACCGGCAAGGTTATTTTTTGTTGCAGCGAATCTTTCACCTGGAATCGATGTAAACTTTATCTTTCGTTTTTTCTGTGTAAGATATTCAAAAACTATTTTTTAATTGTGCAAAAATTACCTCTAAACCATGCCATTTTGTATAAAATCCAAAAGGCTTATATGTCGTAGTCCTCTGTTTTTAATAAGAATAATCCTCAAGCATTCGTCTTTTTTCATATTTATTCAATTTTCGTGTAGAACGGATAACGCACTGTTCAATGCTAACAATATAGATGACTGTATCGCCGAGTCCTCATGTTCTTGCGAAAATTATGATATTACGTACAAAAACACTTAATCCATTTTTCACCAAAACTTTTAACGCAATATATATACAAAAACCCCACAACACACACGACGAATGCTCAAGTAGCAGACAAAGCGGGGTTAAAATCTTTTGTCGCCATGCCACACGTCAACGACATTGCTCCGATTAAATTTCACTTTTTTAATATGTTATAGATATTAACTGTTAATATCGCACATTTTATACTTCCAATATAAACAGATATTGCCCTTTAATATCTTGTATATTGAATAGAAGATATTAAATATTATGCCGTAATATCTATATATTATGGTTAAATATCAATGGTTAAAAATCAAAGATTATGATACCTGCCATCAAGAGAAAAGCTATGGAACTCGTAAACTTAGGGGGATTACGCACATTCAGGAAATGACATTCAGGTAATTTCTTGAAATGTCTTGAAACCTTATATCAGCTTCACAATTATTCCATAATACTTTTCAAATTGATAATTATCCCACGCGCAATTTGTAAATTGGCATTTAGCTCCTGTACATTTCTATAACTAGTGTTGCAAGTTTTTAATATAACGGATTTGTTGAAATCTTTCTTTTTTTTTCATCAAGATACGAGATTCGGTGGTAATTGGTGGTTGAGAAGCGCTGATGAAAGAGGTTGAATGCGTGCGTGACTGACGGGTTGACATGCATGCAGAAGCAAAGATAGTCACAGAGTATCATTTAAAAATTAAAGGGACCGAACGAGTTTGACCAGTTGAATCCTCTTTCTTCTTCTCCGAGTCCCGCTCTTTTCGTCTCCTTCGCGAGAAGCTAACTAAATAGATTTCTGGAATTGGCAATGATTCTCGTTCTTTTATGAATTACAAGGTGGTAACTCGAACTTAACAAAAAATTGCAGGCCATTTCCCGGTTTTCATGATCAAAAATTAAATTTTTCGGTATTGACACTTGAGCGCTTATAAAAAAAATGTAATACTAATTGCTTTATTACATAAATTTTGAAGAAAAAAAAAACATTTAAAAACTCCGAGGTAAAATATATGATGAAAATTAATTTAAAAGCGATTTCATACTTCACAGCCCAAAATGCTCTAAAAACCGAAGGAATAGTGCGAATTTTCAAAAAAAATAGGGGAAAAAATTCTGTTAAATATTATTAATGTATAGGTAACATATTAATTATATTAAAGATGAATTTGAAATCCAAAAGTACGTATTTCCTATACAAGAAGACGAATGTTCAACGAAACAGTTGAATTTTCGACCAAAAAATATGACTTTTTAACTAAATAGTCTGTTCTTTGATAAACCGCAGCGAAAATTTTGAGCAAGGAATCAACTGATGTTATTTAAGAATAAAAATTGTGATGTTCCGCAAGAAAAGGGCCCATTTTGTCGATGGTAGTGTAGGAGATTGCACGTTTTTGTGATCCAGGATCTAAAATACAGATTTTGGATTTTCGATAGGAAATCATAAATCCATCAATCATAATAGTACAAACGGAACATTCCTTTTTGAACGAAACCTTAACTTTTGTAAAAGTAAAAACAAATCTAGAAAATTCATGGTTTTCAAAAAAATTCCCGCCTGTCTCCCGGCGAAGAAAATTCCAGGCTAATTCCTGGTTTTCCCGGTCAATAGCCACCCTGTACGAAAGGTTAAATTTTTAAATCACTGACTTATTTTTGTAAGAAATATGTAAAATATTGTTCAGAAATTGTGATTCACGGGTCAGGATCTGGAAGAGCAATCTTAAAGCGCGAGACCTACGAAAGTGACGTCCTGCCGTGTTTTTTACGATCTTTTGTATCAGAGGTCTTGATCCTTCCCGTAATTCAAAATACGTGCACATTCGCGTACAGCGACCCGTATATCCTGCGACGTATACCAGATATATCGTGTCCTGAGTTCCGAGGATAAAATCAATGTTCCTTTATCCGGAGTGCTACGAAACCGGTTCTTGACTCGCGCTGCCTGGAATTCTCGAAAGAAATAATAAAAATTCAGAAATTCAGTCTCTTATTAATTATTCCTAACGCGAAGAAACATCGTGACCCTGGCCCGCTGCGATGCTCCTACAGAAGACTCGTCCGCCAACCTAATGCCGATGCTATAAAATAAAGTCTAGACATTTTTTTTCAAGTTGAGCGTTTCAAAACTTCAAAAATATATTGACCTTTGATAAGCCAAGTGCGAATAGAGTAACGTATGAAGAGGAAGGGTTCATTGCGGAATATTGGTGTGAAGAATATTTCCGCTCAGGCGACTACTTTAATTCCACCGGGTGTAGTTCAGTGGGGTGGGGGGGGGGTAAGATAATGGAAACCAATAAGGAAGTTGGCTTCAGCTTTAGAGCTCATCATTTATGACTTGTGCTCGGTATCATTATTGCATTGGAATTGTACCATTTTCACATCCCAAGGGGAAAAGAGTTTTGCCTTTCTTCTGGTATTCATAGAAATCTACGCAAGCAATGAGAAACGTTTTTTAGTCGGTTTCTGTCTGAAGTTTCTTTACTGGTAGCTAAAAATGAATGAAGGATTCTAAATGAGATCACATTGAATGCAATATTATTATTGGTAAAGCTTCAATTCGAAAAGGTTTCCGTTTTAATTAGATATATACTTTGCTAGCGCGTTGCTTATTTTCATTGCCTAATTATCAAATTAAAATATATCATTCAATTTAAAGTACTATAAAATATAATCAATAATCACAAATTAAAATAAATATTAAAACAGCTACATTGGCTTCCATACAATTTTAATTTTTATTTGAATCAGCTTTCAGTAATCTGTAACTTTCACTTAAATATAAGATTTTATCCCAGCAGGAATTAGAGGCAAAGAAACAAATTAATATGATAATGCTGGATTTTATATTGTAATAAGACGTTCTAAAAAGACATTCTGGAATTCGGAGCCTTACATGAGTCTTTCATTTTCCACACTGATCCACTCTGAAGATTTTTACAATTGAAAATTCACCAATTTGTTTATTTTTGAATGTTTATAGTTTAAAATCATTAAATTCTGAATATCCTTTTGAAATAGGTCTATCTTGAAGATTTGCAATTGAAGATCCTTTAATTTCGCATGCGAAAAATTTAAAATGATGTAGTTTTAAATGTGTTTTTAATGGTTTAGTTTTGAAGATCGACAATTGAAAACTGTTCCAAATTAAAAATGCATAAATTTCATACAATTCTTAAATTTTGATGATTTGAAGACCAAGAGTCAAGTTTTCAATTCTAAATCTTCCAAATTGTAGAACGGTCAAATGTAAGGCATCAAAATTACAGCTTTTTTAATCGTAAAACTTAAAATTTGCATAATTTTGAATTGTAAATTTAATCTGGAATTTCAGAGATTTATAATAAAAATTCCTTAATTTTGATTGTCAACATTTTGGAAATCAAAAGATAAGTTCTTCAATTCTATGTACATCTTCCAAATTGAAGAAAATTCGAATGTAAATCATCAAAATTACATAAAAAGAAAATTTATAATAAAAAATTATAATTTTTGATTCCGAAGAGTTACAATTGAAAACTGTTCAATTTTAAATATGAATGATAGGGTGGGTCGAAAATAAATAATGTTGGAATTCGAAATCGCTACAACGCGGAAAAGTTGCGTATAGGGGTCCTAAAAAAGTATAATTGATTTGAAATCGATCGACATACAGCTTGGTTATCCGCGCTCGAAAAAGATTCCAAAAATTTCTTGTTTGCAGAGTTTTTTAATTTTCTTGAGTTTCCATTTTTTTTTAGATAACTGAAGGTCAAAAATGAGTTCTCAATTTTTTTCGGATATTAATCTTTCATTTTTTGAGAGCTAATTCATATTTAATTTACCATTGTTTTCAGAAATCTGTTTACATAAGTTTGCAAATAGGAGGAGAATTATTTGATGTACATGAAAACTTTTTAGTGACAAAAATACATTAGAAAAAAAATCCTCAAGACCCAGGAGTTAAAATTGGCAATACACGTAATTTTAAAATTGTTGGTTTTGGTATTGTATGAACATATCTTTATAACTTGTAGTTTAAACATTTTTCTGAGCATGTGTGGGGTTTTTAAACATAGAAATACAATAGAAAAATAATTGAGAAGACCTAGGAATCGAAATTGGAATGAAAACAAATTTTCTGACTTCGGAATTTTGTATCTAACAGAATAAATTTTTTTATTTTCACAAAATCTACATATTTATCCATTGTGTCAACTTACTGACGACACTTCAGGTCAAAATAAAAATATTAAAAAAAAGGAATGCCGCTCCAGCATTTAAAAAATTTTCTGTTTCCCCTTTTTAATTTTTGAGTCTTCTGATAGATAAAAAATTCCGAAATAAGAAAATTTGCTGTCATTCCAATTTCGATTCCTGGGTCTTGTCGATTTTTTTCTAGTGTATTTCTATGTTTAAAAACCTCACACATGCTCAAAAAAATGTTTAAACTACAAGTTATAAAGATAAGTTCATAAAATACCAAACCCAACAATTTTAAAATTCGCTGTATTACCAATTTCGATTCCTGGGTCTTGGAGACTTTTTTTCTAATGCATTTTTGTCTCTAAAAAGTCTTCATGTACCTCAAATAATTCTCCTTCTATTTGCAAACGTATTTAAAAAAATTTCCGAAAACAATGGTAAATTAAATAGGACTTTTTTTACCTCCAGGCATGTAAAAAAAATTGAATCTCAATAAAATTTAAAAACCCTGCAAACAAGAAATTTTTGAATCCTTTTTTTTGAGCGCGGGTAACCAAGCTGAATGTGGATTAATTCCAAATTAATTATACTTTTTTAGGACCCCAATACGCTACTTTTCCGCGTTGTAGCGATTTCGAATTCCAAAAGTATTTATTTTCGACCTACCCTAATGTATAAATAGAAATTCTTAAATTGTAATGACTATGTCTCTCTCGGTTCCAGTTCTGCCTCCAATCTCTTCCCTCCAGTAACCGAAGTTTGGTGGAACTGACGTTATAAAGCGACTCTCCGCCCTAGGACGACTAACTACTTAATTTGGATATGATTTCGACTAGAAAAATAAATTTCTCGCATAAAGGTGGCAGTTGGGCGTCCAGTGTCCACTTTAAACAGTGAATAATACAAACAGTAAAATAGCCTCGGAATAGATTGAAACTTTGATTGACGAAAGGCATCCACACGATAAAGGTAAAAGTAAAAAAATTACGAGAAACTATGCACGTAAGGAAGCTAGATATTGCATGTATGCCTGCAACAAAGCAAAATGGATGAGACACTAGAAACATAGAATATGGGGTATTAAATGGCGGACTTGAAATATGGTCAGGAGTAGATAGTGAATCACATGGTAGTCAAGGAGTCGGTTTGATTATGAATGAAAGAGAAAGGCAGCATCTCAGAGATCATGAATTTGTATCCCCCCGATTGTTGTGGCTTAGAATGAAAATAGGAATCAGAAGATTATTTATCATAGCGTACTACGCTCCAGTTGTTGGAGACGAAACGAAAAACGAAACAAACGCGAATCAAGATTGAAAATTTACGGAAACCGGAAGTGCGAATAGCTTTTCAGAATAAGACAAACGAACACATAGATCAGGTAACTTGGGAGGCGCTAATAGATAATAAAAATATAGAGGGCGCATCGGCTTTATTTGAGGATGTCATTGTTGGGAGTGCGACTGAAGTGTGTGGTACTATGGTTGTAGGAAGAATGTCTGGCGATGCATGGTGGAATGATGAAATTCAGGCAGCCCGCCAATAAAGGAAAAAGCACATGAAAGAAGGTGGGAAATCACAGGCATTCGCGATGAGGAGAGAAATAGCCTTAAAAATTATTACAGACACAAAAAGAGAAAAGTTAAACTACTAGTCAAGGAAAGGAAAGATAAAATCAGAAAAGAAGAAAAGAAGAAAATACAAAATACTTTGAAGAAAGCAAAAAGCTGTTATATAAATATTTAAAGGGAAGTACAAGCAGAGTTTGCCAGCATGAGAAATAGCAAAGGTGAAATGCTATATGATACAGACGGGATACTAGACGCTTTAAGAGAATCTTTCAGGGAATTATTGGGAGATGAAGCTATAGACTATAGAGTATAGAGTATAGGGCACCACAACTGCGATATAGAACAAGATGCGTTACAAAGTGAATGCATGAATTTAAAGATTATTTTGTATAAGTCTTTCTCTGCAACCGCTATAATCACATAACGGAACCACTATCCAAATTTCACGTTCCAAGAACGGCACATATTCTGTTTGTAAATGAATCTAAATCCAAGCATAATTTGAAAGTGGTCCGGAATTAAGAAATTTGATGACGCAGTACGTGATAAACAAAAGGTAGAGCTGGCATTACTAACCACGGCGCGTCTTCTTCGGACGCGAGAAAATGTCCAAACGCAGAGGATTCCGATATACACGCACTGTCAGGGTTTATGAACCCCGGACATTGTTTCATTACATGTAGACAAATAGAATAGCAACAGATAGTTGACAGACACAGGAGAGGGTTAAAGGTGGATGTACCGAGTACTCAGTATTATGGAGGGTATATTGTACAATTACAATACGAATGGCTGGGTTGGAGGAAAAGGGAGAACCTGTCTTGTAAGGGCGAGCCAGAGTTTTAGATCTTATATTCGTATAAGAATATATAAGATATAAGATATGATCATCTGAAGTCTGAACCACGCCCTCATGTTACCTTAGAGAGGCCTCGGGAATTAGGACAAGCTAGCGCTGCTACCTGCTCACCCTTCTCGCCTACCTGACTTACGCAGCTGGCCTATACGTTTCTTCTACCTATATTCTCGAATTAAAGCCTATACTGTAAAATACCAATCTGAAGAAGATTATTGGGCTTGATGACTCCTGTCCTTTACAATTCAAGAGATTTTGGGTGTGTAAAACTCTAATGATAATAATTCAACAACAATTTAGACAGGCTGGCCACTCAAGTGACTCAACTCAAGATTCTGGAAAAAAATTCTAATTATTTCCAGGCTTTCCTGTTCAAAAAATGAAGCGTTTAAAATTTAAAGGTATTACGGAAATTTCCGTAAAACTAACCGGTCAAGTATAACACTAGGATTAGTAATACGGAATTTTCCATAACGATAGCTCTGAGCGAGCCGGAAAAGGGGGTAGTCTTACGGAAAATTCCGTAACGATAGACAGTTCGAAATTTAAAATAAAACATTAAATAATTTGAAAAATAAAATATATTAACAAATTTTTTAAATTGTAAAACCAACACATTTCCAGCTTGGCCAGGGCTAATACTATGGAAAATTCCGTAATACTAGCGCTATACGTGAACGGTTAGTCTTACGGAAAATTATGTAATACTACACAGTGTCAATTTTAAACGCTATAGAATTATAGATTTTACATTAACTAATTTACCGTGTCTCGGTTCACCGAAATTCGGTGAGCGTAGAACAAATGTTTTCGGTGAGCCCAACAGGGAAACTGGAAAGGACGGAATTTGGTGAGCGTAGACCAAATATTTTTGTAGTCCCTAGACACTTTGTATCTAATTTATCAAGATTTAAGATAGAATTTAAAATACTCAATAATTGATCAAATTCCGATATGAATTTAAAACAAACTTGTTCAATCTTACATCGTAGTAAAGAAGAGTACTTAAAAATCTTACACATTCAATATTCAGAAATGCCTTCTTAAATTCAGAACAATTTTTTCTGAATTGTTTAGAACAGTTTAAATATTGGGTCAAGCGAAAATTTGAATTATCTGATTATGGCCTATAGATGACTAAAACTTCTTCGAAATTTCTTTTTTCAAGTAGAATAGAGTTTCTTTGAATTTTAGATATTGTCTTTCTTAGAAAGAGTATAGTATTTCTGGCTTCCTGGGCACAAAAGAGAATATTTTAGAAAACTGCAATGATCGGCTTTCGGTGAAAGTTGGGATTTTTCGATGATGGCTTATAAATGGCTACATCTTTTTCGGAATTTATTTTCTCATTAAAAACAGCGGTTCATTGGATTTAAAAAAGTAACTTTCTCGGAAAGCACTAAATTTCGAACGTTCTGGGAGCAGCAGGGAATTGTTTAGAACAGTTGAATGTTCGGGGTGGCGTAAAAATTCAAATTTTTTGATTATGCCCTATGAATGGCTACAGCTGTTTTGCAATTTATTTTTTGAATTCCAGCAGTTTCTTTGTATTTTACATTCTTTCTAATAGAGAAAACATATTTCTCGCGTTGAAGCAAAAGGGATTTTTTTGTAAAATTTTCAAGTTCGGTTTTAAGTGAAAATTCGAATTATCTGATGATGGCATATGCATGACTACAGCTTCTTCAGAATTTATATAGCTAGTTTCTTTCTTAGAAAGAGTAGTATTTCTGGCTTTCTGCACAAAATATAGGGAATATTTTAGAAAATTGCAATGTTCGGCTTTAGTTGTAAGTTCGGATTTTTCGATGATGGCTTATAAGTGCGGCTGCATCTTTTTCTGAATTTATTTTTTCATTTATAACAGAGTTTCTTTGAATTTCAGATAGTAACTTTCATGGAGAATACAAAATTTCCGACGTCTTAGGAGCAACAGGAAATTATCTAAATTAGATTGAATTTTGGGCTTAGCTAGGTGAAACAGGGTGGACGCAAAACTTCATTTAGAAAATTCTCTGCCTAATAATATTTAAAACCTGCTTTGTTTAAAACAACCCTAATCTTGCTTTTAAACCTCTATAAATTTGGACCCAATTGAGGCATGTAAATTTTCTTTCCGGATTCTGATAGCGTTTATTGTCTTCTTCTAAAACCCATTGGAAAAATAAAAAAAAGGTTCAAAATAAGAAAATTACGGCAGTTTTTCTGAAAATATTGAAAGTTATTTTTCTCAAAAAACCCATACTTATATTTTTTGCCATTTTTTTCTTAAATTTGATCTTCTATAAGGAAGACTTTCTGTTAATTTTATACGGTTGTAATAACTTTTGTGGAAAGGAAAATTTTTGTCATAAGAACGAATTTTCTCATTTTTCTTGCCAAAAAACGAGAGATACAAAAAATGTTAAGATAAAAGTATGCGCATCTAAAAGCGATTTACGAAAAATGCCTTTTTCTCTTTTGGGATATCTTGTATCGTTTACGAGAATAATTCAAAAAATATATTTTTAGCAAGAATATTTCTCCCGGCCACAAAAAAGGTTTAGTCCGCACAAAGCTGATAGGATGCGTGACAGTAGTGGGGATATCGTAGATGACGAGTCTTTAGAGCAATTGCGAATCGCCGCACAAATCGACTTTTAATATTTTCAGAAAAACCGCCATAATTTTTCAGATTCTGGAAAGAAATATCAAATATAGATAGATCAAGTCAAGATCTACAGGGTTTCCCAGGAGTATTGTCGTTCCTTTTAATAGCGGATAGGAAAAAAAATTCAAATCGAAAAGTCCCAAAAGGTTTTTGGATCCGGTGCATATTTAGGGTACTACAGGGCATTGATATTGCATGTAGGTGAACATCTAGTTGCAAATGTGCTTGCGACCCCGAAAAGCAATTACTCCTACGGCGGTAGTTCACCTTGTTTCTAGCATTCAAACAAACAAAATGCGGTTACGAATGTGTTTTTCTGTTTAAATCGGATGGGCTCAAGTTTTATCGAACCGTAAAATGACTTCGCAAAAATTCAATTCTTTTATTTAAACATGATTGAGATAAAATATTGGCTCACCGAAATTCGGTGCATTGAAAAAATTGAAATGTAGACTATGTTCTCCGAATTTTTGTGAGAGTAGAACAGATAATTTCAGTGAGTCTATACATAATTCGTATTATATTTGCAAATAATCAGTGACCGACCCTGATTATTTGCTCTCTCGTTTTTCTTAATTCTGCGGAAATCTGTACAAAGTCTTTTAATTCCATCAAAATATTTTGAATACTTCTAAAATCTTTAGGATTTACGTTGAATTATTGTAAATTCCTTCAAAAGTTTTGTGCGTGCTGCAGAATTCTCTCGCTTTCTTAGACTTCACATGCTGTCTTTTGAATTCTTTTAAAGATTTTTAAGAATTCTCTTGAAATGTTTAGGATATTACTTGATTTATTTTTAATTTATAAATTCTTCTCAAAACATGAAATTCTTTTCAACTATTTCCAAATTCAGCAACGTTCGTCGACAGGTGAACTGTTACTGGACTAGGATACACACGTTTCTTTTTTAATTCTGCAGAATTCTGTATGAATCTTTGAATTGACTTGAAAACATTTGAATTCTCTTGAAAAATTTAGGATGTAATTTGATTTATTTTTAATTTGATGAATTCTTCTGAATACATGGAATTCTTTTCAACTATTTCCAAATTCATCAACTTTGGTTGACGCTTAATTACTACTGAATTAAGATGTACTCGTTTTTTTTTTAGATCTGCGGAATTCTCAGAAATCGGGAGAATTCTGCAGAATTTAAAAGACTTGAAGGAATTTACAATAATTCAACGCGAGTTCTAAAGATTTCAATTGAATTCAAAGACTTTTGCAGAATTAAAAAACGAATGCATCTTAATTCAGTAGTAGTCTACCATCGACCAAAATTGATAAATTTGGAAATAGTTGAAAAGAATTTCATGTTTTCAGAAAAATTCAGAAACTTAAAAATAAATCAAGTTATGACCTCATTTATTCAAGAGAATTCAAGAATCTTTAAAACACGGTCACTGATTATATTTGCAGTAATATACGAATGATCTAGGCTCACTGAAATTATGTGCTCTACTCTCACCAAGATTCGGAGAACATAGCCTACATTTCCATTTTTTCCATGTACCGAATTTCGATGAGGCAATATTTTATCTCGATCATGTTTAAATAAAAGAATTGATTTTTTCCAAAGTTATGTTACGGTTCGATAAAACTTGAGCCCATCCGATTTAAGCAGAAAAACACATTAGTAATCGCATTTTTTTGTTTGTTTGAATTCTAGAAGCAAGGTGAACTACCGCCGTAGGAGAAATTGCTTTTCGGGGTCGCATGCACACTTGCAACTAGATGTTCACCTACATGCAATTTCAATGCTCTGTAGTACCCTAAATATGCACCGGGCCCAAAAATGTTTTGGGACTTTTTGATTTAAATTTTGTTTTCCTATCCGCCATTATAAGGAACGACAAAATACTCCTAGGACACCCTGTATGGAAAGCTTACAATGTACTCTACCAGCCATGTAAATATCAAAATGGGATCTCCCTTAGTTTTCGAGAAATAATTA
>CAKNWU010200712.1:0-10107 GCA_932072015.1 Andricus quercustozae | reverse complement strand
TCTTGCCAAATTACATACCTTTAAAATATAAATCGTAAAATTTGAATAATTTGTATTCCTATATTTTAAAATGTAATACATTAAAAAATGATTGTGAAAATGGCTCGGTGGAGTTTTCTACTGGTGTTTTTATGTTTATCGCATTAATTATGCCGATGTGTATCGCTCCGGGGTGCAAATCAGGTTACAAAAGTAACTTGTGGTAAAAAGCTTTAATTATGAAATATTTTACCGTGTAAGCTAGCCAGTTCTTTTACAGTAAACATTTTTTAAAGGAAAATATACTTTGCGAGAAAATCCTAAAAGGTCCCGATGGCAATATTTTGTTGAAGGTCAATAATTATATATTTATTGTAAATTCGAAACACAATTTACAAATAAAACAAAAGTAAATTCTTTTTTATTCAATAAACTGTATTATTAGTTATTGCCAGATCCACAACTAGTTACTAACCCAAAACGAAAGATTGTGATAGGCGCCTCGACGTATACACCATTTTTGTCAGTAAAGTAAAATTCCAAAAACCTAACTGTTTGAAAAAAAAATTATAATTTAGTACAATCCAACCTTGTGCTGAATTTTGCTAGATAAAAGTAATCTTTTTGCTCTCTTACAAAATTCTGTAGGACTAACAGTTGTTATTTTTGGGTATTGTATGTTTTTTGAGTTTGACATTTTGGGTTTTAATATGACAACAAATGAGCTCATTTTTTCTGAAAAAATTAGTTTGCGGTTCTAGCTTCCGGAACATTTGATATTTAAAATTCGAAAAGAAGCTGCATGCAAAGAGTTATATTTGGGTTCTGACGTGACATCTGATAACAATTGAAGGAATGTGATGAACTTTATATCTTATCGTCGCAAAAATTTCCATTCCACGACTAAGGATTTTCATGGTCACTTAGTAATTACGCGATGAGTTGAACGCAAGATTTCAAAATTATAATTTTGCTGGAAAAATATTTGAAGCACAGATTTTTGATTTCAAAGTAAAGCTTTTAAGACTGTCAATTCAAATGCAATGATAATTTTATAGTTATTAATCAATAATTATTAATATAATTAATTATTATTGTAATAATTTAATAATTTAATAATAATTCATTATCGAATATAATGTCTTTCAACAAAAATTGTCATTGCTATAAGCAATTGCTCATAAATAATTTTTATAAACAAATCAAAATGAGTGAATTTTTTCATAAAAATTACTTATAACAATCAGAATTGTTGTCATTTAGTTATGTGCTGTGATTAATTGTTAATTTAACACAACTGAACTACGAAATCAATATGTAAATGCATTCAAATATTGAAAATGCAGTAGATGCCAGTTTTTAAAAAAATTCCATTTATCCTGAGTATATTCACTAATTCTATTTATTTTTGAGAACATTTTTTTAAATAATAGAGCAATCAAACAAATATAGAAATTTATAGTTTTTTAGCATCTTTCAGCTCAAGGAAAAAATGACGAAATTTTTTTTTTTACATTTGTAAATTTGCATGTAGCTCAAAAAATTGTATTTAGAATTGAAGGCTTGCTGTACAGAAGTAGATAGCCAAGATTTGTTCCGTAAATGGGCCTGTTGCGAAAATAATTCTTAAAAAATCAAATACATGTTGTTCCTCTTCATAAAAGTTTTAAAATGTATTAAAATAATAAAATGTTTATTTTTAAAAATAAAAAGTTCTTAAATATAATTATCTGCAACTTTTTTCAGCACCAAAATGCCAATAAAATTTTAACATAAAATCTTGAATCTTCATTTTCTACAAAAAGCCACTTTTATAAGATTTTTTTACTTAACTCTTTGTTTTTCGTTCCGAAACGATATTTCTTAAAATTATTATCGTTTGTTCATAAACAAAAATATACCTTTCTTCAGTTTATATAACTTTGATCGAAAAATCGTCTGTCACAGTGCGACGTTAAATTAAATCTTTATTTTCTTGGTACAAAATAATTTTTTTTCGGAGGAAAACTTTTTTTATTCTTATTTGAACCTCCCCGTATCTCGGGAGCAAGTTCTTAGTTCTTGTTTCAACCGAAAATTGCACTTTTTATCGTCATTCACAAGCTTGTTCAAATTTAAGGTTTTTTTCACTTTGAGATTGTAAACTTCCACATTCAATTTTTTGGAACTGGATAATATTTTTTAATCATACTTGTTTGACCCTAATTTATAAACACTTCTGCTCGAGAGTAAACTTTTTTTACCTTTAAATGGTGATTTCGATTTTACAGAACGTTATTTCGCTTTCCTGGAAAATTCCGATTTTTTTGTTTATCCAGTTATGTACTGCAACCCTTCAATTATAGATATGTTATATTATTATATTCACCAATAAAATAGAAGATAACCGCCAAGGATAATACAAGCACACAAACAATCCTCATCTTTTTTAATTCGAGGAAAAATGCAACTATGAAGAACTTGATTAACAATGTAACTGCTGATTATGATTATGCTTTATTGGTGTATATTATAGGTACATATATCGTACAAACGTTATCTGACAGATTGTATACGTCAGGCTTGTCCTTCTAAGATACTTACATTTTATGAGAGTCGAAGATAAAAATTATGTTATTATAAAAATTATATTATCATTTATGCATCTGAATTTCCTCTGAAAAAGTAATTTTTATGCCTGCAAAACATTACAACTAATGACTGTTATTCCTGATAATAACATAATGTGTTTCATACGTTTATTGTAAATTGGTTTCCGATTCCAATTCTATAATCAGCAAATCTCCCGTCATTCAGGTTTTTAGAAAATGTCGATATCCTTGCTTGAATGTTTAAGAAATCATAAACAATCTTTGAAAGAAATTCAAACAACACCCTGCTAGGATATGTTTCATAAGTTTATTTTGACTTGATTTTCGACACCAATAGTATAATCCAAAAATCTCCTGTGATATTGGTTGTTAGGAAATGTAAGTTTTCTTGCTTGAATCTTTAAGGGATGTTAAAACAACCCTTCAAATCAATACAACGACTTTTCCTGTTAAAATATGTTTTGTACGTTTATTGTAACAAAGAAACACTCTGGTCCAAAATGTTTGCAACTCAAATATTAATGGTCTCAAAATGAGAATTTTCAGTTCCATATTTGCAACCTTGAAGATAGATGCACTAATGTCGGTTTCTTGCTTGAAGCTTTAAGGGATGTTAAAACAACCCTTCAAATAAATTTAACTTTTCCTGTTAAAATATGTTTTGTACGTTTATTGTAACAAAGAAAAACGCTGGTACCACTTGAGACTGTTTTTTCTGAGTATTGATATTATATATATGATACTTTTTTACAGTGATCAGGTAAATAAATTAAAAGGGCTATATATATATATATATATAGATAAATATTGCTATACCGAGAGCCAAAAAGTAGCATGAGACACATGGGACGAAACTTCATTTTTTAATTTTTCGGAAAAAATGATTTTTTACCATAAGCGTTTTTTTACATTTAATATTTGTTATAAACAATTCTAGTAATTTGAAGAATAATCGGTTAGACTGTCGGCGCCGGCTATTAACCGGTAGCAAAGCCAGGTAAGCTTATGAATTTCAAATTTCAAATTTTTTATGTCTTACGGTCCACATAAAAATTAAATAAAAAATGACCCAAAAACATCTTTCCAACTCAGAATTTATTGACTAAAAAACTCCTTGCTCCATCCATTACGTAGATTTCGGTGCAATTGCGTACCTTTTTCAAAAGGTTTTTAAAACCTAAATACAATAATATTTCAATTTAGCAAAATTAAACAGAAAAAATAAAAATAGAAAGAATAATCTATGTAAATTTGTACCTAAAAATAAGATTAATTTCGAAGATTAAAACAAACATTGAAAAGCAAACTTAGAAACCAATATCAATTATAAGGAATTCAAGTCAAAATGTGAGTCAAAAATTTTGAAAACATTAAAAATTGTTATAGAAGTCTCAAAAAAATTAAAGGGACTTCACTTACTTTAAAAACTACATCTTAAAATACAGAAAAAGACATTATAATGGTTAGGAAGGACGAACAAAAATTGACGAAATTTGTTTATAAAACTGGACTTAATAATACCGCTTTGATAAGTATTTTTTTCAGTAGCTAATATTTTAATATTTTTAAAACAAAAATCAAAATAATGACTAAATTTCCGTGAATGTTGTGGCAAACCTGTGTTAAAATTCCCAAATTCACAATCTCTTTTGTGTTCAGCAATTCTAGTTTTTAATCTCCGGCCAGTCTCACCTATATGGACTTTATTGCAACATTTACAATTTACAATTTACAATTGATAGTTTGGTTGAAAATATTGAAAATTCTACTAAAAATATTAAAGGAAAATATCTCAAATTTAATATTCGTAAAACTTTTACACAAATAGTTTCAAATCACGAAAAATAATAATAAATTTACAAAAAAACAAAAATCTGTTCATTCAGTTGAAGATTTTCAGAAGTCCACAAACCTAATTTAAGATGGACTCTGATTGTTTCTACTGTTGGTTCTCCCACTTACAATTTATCTAATTATATTTCAAATATTCTAAAACTTGTTTCTATTAACACTAGTTCGTTTGTTATAAATAGTTAAGAATGTAAAGATATTTAAAAAAACATTAATATACCAAAAAATCATTCAATAGTTTCTTTAGATGTAGTTTCCATGTTTGATAGCATCCCACTAAATCTAGCTTTAGATTGCATTGAAGAATAACTTATTTTAAACAACAGCTTAACAAAAAAACAAAAAATGAATTATTAATTGCTGCCAGAACGGTTTTTAATGGTATTTTTTTCTCCTTTAATAATAAATTTTATCAAATAAATTCTGAGTTGGAAAGATGTTTATGGCTAATTTTTAATTTAATTTTTATGTGGACCGTAAGACATAAAAAAAAATTTACAGTTTGAAATTTGAAATTCTTAAACATCGTCGGTCGAAGAAAAGAACTGATATGTTAGTTATCGAATCATTTTACAAGATTCTCTATCTGATCCTATTCCTTATCTATCCACCTCAATATTTTTCCATCCCTGAATCAATATAAATTTTCATCTTTTTCGATCTCCTCGTCCCTGTCTCATTGTACCATACATCTATCAACGTCTATCTTGTTCTATCTATTTTTCAATCCGAATTCTCGCCTATCTTTTTCAATATCCTGTTCTCTATCTCATCCTATCCTTCATTTATCAACGTCTATCTTTTTCTATCTATTTTTCGGTATGAATTCACGTCATTCTTTTCCAATTTTCTTTTCCTTATCTCATCCTATCCTTTATCTATCCCCGTAAATATTTTTCTATCCCCGAATTAATATAAATTTTCATCTATCTTTTTCAATCTCCTCTTCCCTATCTCATCATATCATACATCTATCAACGTCAAACTTTGTCTATCAATTTTTCAATCTAAATTCATGTCTATCTTTTTCAATCCCCTCTTCTCTATTTCATCCTATGCTGCATCCATCTACGCCAATCTTGGTCCATATATCTGTCAATCTAAAGTTGCGTCAATCTTTTTCAACCACCTCTTATTTTATCTCATCTTGTCCTTTATCTATACTATATTTTTCAATCTAAATTCACGTCTATCTTTATCCCTCCTCTATTATCTGTCTCAGCTTACCCTGTATCTATTTAAGCCAAAGTTTTTCTATCTCTGGTAATATAAATTCCTGTCTATCATTTTTTAATCTCCTCTTTTCTATCTCATCCTATATTACATCTAGCAACGTCTGACTTTTTCTATCTCCTCGTTTATCTAAACTTACGTCGATCATTTTCGATCCTCTCTTCTCTATCTCGACTTGTCCTTTATTAATCCACGTCAACTTGAAGGATTTGCTCTGCTGGAAGTGAAAAGATTGTGAAAGATAGAAATTTGGGGGATAGGAAAAGATAGAATTAATGTATCTCTCCTTTTATCATTCAGTGTGTCACTTTGCATCTCTGAAAGGCTATATTTTCCTATCCCTAACCTTAATAATTTTCTATCTCTTACTCCTCCTTTCGTAATTGAGGACTCTTATCTTTTTCTATCCTAAAGTATATCTATCTATTACGAATTTCAAACTTTACATATCTTTCTTTATCTTCTGTAACCAAAGACCATTATCCTTTTCTTTACTTCATTCTATCCTTTTAATATAAATTTTATTCTTTGTCTATCTCTTTTTCTACCTTCCTCAATTGAGTGAATTTAAACTGAAAAATAGATAGAAAAAGATAGACGTTCATAGATGTAGGATACGAGGCGGCAGAGGAGAGGATACTAAACAAGATAGAAGGGAATTTAGATTGACAGAGAGATAGAAAAATATTAACGAGAATATATATAGGATACGAAGAGATAGAGAAAAGGAGATTGAAATAGATAACGGGAGTTTATATTGATAGAGTGATCGAAAAATATTGACGTTGATAGAATCAGGATAGGATGAGATAGAGAAAGATTGATGTGGTTAGATGAAGGATGAAAGGAGATAGAAAAAAGGAGATTGAAATAGATAAGGGGAGTTTAGTTTGATAGAGAAATAGAAAAATATTGACGTTGATAGAATCAGGATAGGACGAGATAGAGAAAAGGATATTGGAAAAGAAAGACGTGAATTTAGATTGAGAAAAAGGTAGAAAAATATTGGCGTGGATAGGTAAAGGATGGAATGAGATAGGAAAGAGATAGGAAAGAGAAGATTGAAAAAGATAGGCGCGAATTTAGAATAACAAAGAGATACAATGGGATACATTTTTTTTGTGTAACTGTTTTTTCCAGAATAAAAATTAACCACTGATGAGGGCCACCATTGTGCGCCGAAACGTTTGGTTTAATTAAAAATTGACTGAATTATTTATTCGGACCCTAAAGCCAAAATTAACATCCAACATTACAAACAATTATTTTCATCGAGAGTCCATATAATCTCCGCATTGAATAATATTTTCTCTATCTATTTCTATCATAAAGATTCAAAATGATTCAAAGGGATAGGATCTTTATCTTTTTACTTCCAGCAGGGATAGTTGCCCTAGTTACAGCATATGATATACGTAAAACCCATCCCGGAAAAAGATCCAAAAAAGAGACTCCTAAGACCTAAGAATCCAGAAAGTCCACAAAATTTACATGGAATACAAACCAGAGAACAAAAACATCATTGTCGCGTGGATCCCCTCTCATCAAGGAATCAAGCATAATGAACAGGCCGACCTTTTAAGTTCGTCACTACGTCACCAATCGAAGAAGCAAATCTTTCTCTTTCCTTGTCTGACGCAAAAAATTAATTTCAACAAAAAGTCGATAACCATTGCAAACCACTTCTTGAATGTAATAGCAAGTTTGTTGCTAAACGTTAAAAAAAATGTTTTACCATACATTCTGTCTCTCGCTTGCTTGAATCATTTTAAGACAGCAACATCCAAAACCACATCAATATTTTGCAACTATGTATGCATAAGCGAAACACTTCCGAAAAAAACACTTAAAGTGGGAAGCATGCACTTTTGCGTATCGAGCATAATGCATTGCGCAGTTCCATAACCAGACATACGAAAAATTTATTTAACAGAAAATCACTCACTTTTATGAATATTAGATTAACTGAGCACGAAAAAGAAAGTTTTCACTATTCTCACATCAACACTTGACAGTTTGACATTACAAAACATTACAGTAGGACTCCGATGTCTGAAGCTGATCGGGCCTCTCTACCAAACTTTTTTTGGGCGTAATATATTTTCAAAAATACCAATTCTTCATTATGCTACATGTTTTATCAAATTTTTGAACTTGTTAAAGAAAACATTATTTCATTGATTGACGAAAGTAAAAGAGTGGAAATATTCAAACTTGGAAGATTTATTTTAGAGTAAGGCAGTTCGTAAAGTTTACTCGATCCATTTGCATCTTATAGTTATTTTACAGACTGAACTTTAAGTACACCGAAGTTTTCGATATGACGGATCGGTTTCGAATAATTTACCCAGGGAAGCAGCAATTTAGACGACCCAAGAGTGCACAAATAGTGCACTCTTTATGCGAATTTTAACGATCTTAGTGGACTTAAGGATCGTTTATTGCTTTCCATTGCAGTGGAGACTCAGGTTGTTCACCAATAAAATGAAATGAAAATAGTCTTTAAATTTCACTTTTACTTAAAGAAAGATCTATTATGAATATAATACAACTAGCATTTTTTATTTAATTAATTAACGATCCTACTTTATTCAACGTTTCTTTGGTTTATTCCCTAATTATAAAATTAAAATATATGGTTTAATTAATATACTATAAAATATAAATAATAAATTTAAATGAATATTAAAAGAACTATATCGACTTTCTTACCATTTAATTTTAATTTAATTTGTAGTTTTGATTTTTAATTTTAATCGCCTTTCGCCTCTGTAACTTTTATTTAAATATAAAAAAACAATTGAAAAGTTCATGTGGGATTTTATATCGTAATACGATGTTCTTAAAAGACATTCTCTAATTTTGAGTCTTACTGATCCATTTTTAAGATGCTTACAATTGAAAATTTGCCAACTTGTTTAGATTTGAATTCATATAATTTAAAATCATAAAATTTTTAACATCTTTTTGAAATAGGTCTATCTTGAAGATTTGCAATTGAAGATGCTTCAATTTCTAATTTTAATATTTAAAAATGATGCAATTTCAAATGTTTTGTTTAGTAGTTCGATTTTAAAGATTTATAATTGGAAACTCTTATATTTTAAAAACGTACAAATTAAAATTCAAATCAAAATATTTACAATCGAAAACTCTTGCATTTTAAAGATGTATAAATAAAAATTCTTAAATTTGGATTATTTTTGTGATTTTGGAAATCAAAGGTCAAGTTTTCAATTCTAAATCTTCCAAATTGATGGAATTTCGAATGTAAAACATCCAAATTACAGATTTTTTAAACTGTAAAACTTAAAACTTTCATAATTTTAATTGTAAATTTTCAAAAATAAAAACTAATTAATTTTAAAGATTTAAAATTTAAAGTTCTACAATTTTGAATTATTATAATTGAAAATTCTTCAATTTCAATTATGTATAAATAAAAATTCTTAAATTCCTATGATTTTGCAGATTAAAAGTCAAGAGTTCTTAATTCTAATTTTAAAGTTTTAAAATTTAAAGTTATGCAATTTTGAAGGTTCACAATGAAAAATTCTTCAATTTTAATGATTTGCAATTTAGAATTCTTCAATTTTAAAGATGTATAAATGAAAATTCGTAAATTGTGATGATTGCAAGGTTTTGAGGGTCAAAAGCAAAGAATTTTCAATTTTAAATCCTCCAGAGTGATTAAATTTTATATATAAATCATCAAAAATACAGAATTTACAATTTTAAAACTTAAAACTTGCATAATTTGAAATGATAAATTTGTCATATTTTAAACTCTCTAATTGTAAAGATTTACAATTCAAACTTTTACAATTGAAAATTCTTGAATTTCAAAAAATAGAATTAAAAACTATTCAATTTTCAATCTTTATATTTCAATGCTATGTAATTTTGAACTTTTTTTTAATAGTTTAATTTTGAAGATTTACCAGTAAAAATTCTTCACTTTAATAATTTACAATTTTAAATTTGTCATTTTTGAATATTTGCAATTGAAGACTTTTCAATATGTAATTTGTATAATAAAAAATGATGCAATTTTATGCTTTTTTGGAATAGTTAATTTTAAAGATTTAAAATTAAAATTTATATAATTTTAAAGTTTTGCAATTTTAAATATTGTTCAATTGTGAATAGTAAAAATCACAGCATTGATTGATTTTTTTGGAAATTCTTACTATTATTTACATACGTAACATATATTTCAGTTAAAAAAAGAAACTTTGCCGGAAATAATCGTTACTTGAATCAGTGACGAGGAATATAAAAAGTTACTACTTTCATAATGTAACTCTTTTAAAATTCTTTGTATTTAAATAAAAAATTTAGAAAAAAATGAGAATAATACATTGCGTATTAAAGAAAATAATGTTTCGCATTTTTATAATCTCATCTCAATGAGAAGGTATTGGTTTTGTGTGAAAAATGAATTTCGCGGATT